>OZ038381.1:4559863-4769981 GCA_964036045.1 Eutreptiella sp. 'Long Island Sound 2002'
TTTCGATTTTTTCAGCTGTGCCACGGTGACAAACTGCATCAGCAGGTTGTGTACCAATCCCTTGGGAGACCCCCCCCCCCCCCCCCCCTGGACCTAATACCCAAATGGGGTGAAAAACACGTAAATACGGCCTAAAACATGCTTTCCATAGCTTGGATGGTCATTTTGGGTGGTCACAATATCAAAAAAACAAGTTTCAAAAACTTCGATTTTTGAGCTGTCCGGGTTGAAAAACTGCATTAGCAGGTTGTGCACCAATCCCTTGGGAGCCCCCCCCCCCCCCCCCCCGACCTGATACCCAAATAGGGTGAAAAACATCCAAATACGGCCTAAAACATGCTTTACATAGCTTGGGTGGTCATTTTGGGTGGTCACAATATCAAAAAAACAAGTTTCGAAAACTTCCATTTTTGAGCTGCCTGGGGTGAAAAACTGCATTAGCAGGTTGTGCACCCGTCCCTTGGGAGCCCCCCCCCCCCCACGACCTGATACCCAAATAGGGTGAAAAACACGTAAATACGGCCTAAAACATGCTTTGCATAGCTTGGATGGTCATTTTGGGTGGTCACAATATCAAAAAAACGAGTTTCAAAAACTTCGATTTTTGAGCTGTCCGGGTTGAAAAACTGCATTAGCAGGTTGTGCACTGGCCCATTCACTAAGCCATTATTGGTGGAAACAGTCATTTCGCGTCTTTGGCACGGGTTGTGAACGGCCATAAGCAAGGCTACAGGCTGCAAAAAACGTCCTTTCGTATCCACAACATCCCCACTCACACCCCTCAGGGTGGGTACCACGGGGTCACCGAGGTTGCCAAAACCGCCAACATAGCAAAAATGGCTGAAAAGGGCATAAACTGCATGAGCGCTCGTCCCACTCCGCCCCATACAAACCCTATGGAGTCGGGACCCGGAAACACTTTTTCGGCTCAAAATCGAAAAAAACCAAAAGATTCATGATTTTTGACCCAAAAAAAGGGGGGGTCATTTTTTCGACATTTTTGACCCCCCCCCCCACCCCCCCCCCACCCCCACCCCCACCCCCCCCAAAAAGTGGGTTTCAAGTGGGGGGGGTCGGGGGGGGTCCGGACCAAAAACTCATTGGGGGATGCGTTTATTGGACAAAATAATGATTTTACAAGGGGTTAAATGAACAATTCAACCCCTTGGGGTAGGGTACGCGAATAAGCCCAAAATGGGGGGTATGTGGCGTTTTCCCCATATATACGCCTGCCTGGCTTTGATCTAACAACCTCTGCGAGGTGATTCTATTGCCTTCGGCAAGTCCACCTCGCAGAGATTCTACCCCAAGCCACACACATCCTAAATAGGGTAAAAACTACATAAATACAGCCTAAAACATGCTTTACATAGCTTGGATGGTCATTTTAAGTGGTGACAATATCAAAAAAACAAGTTTCGGAAAATTTGGATATTTGAGCTGCCCATGGTGAAAAACTGCATAAGCAGGTTGTGTACCAATCCCTTGGGAGGACCCCCCCCCCGCCTGGGACCCAATACCCAAATAGGGTGAAAAACATCCAAATACGGCCTAGAACATGCTTTACATAGCTTGGATGGTCATTTTAAGTGGTCACAATATCCAAAAAACAAGTTTCGGAAACTTCGATTTTTGAGCTGCCCAGGGTGAAAAACTGCACAAGCAGGTTGTGTACCCATCCCTTGGGAGACCCCCCCCCCCCCCCCACCCAACACCCAAATAAGGTGAAAAACACGTAAATACAGCCTAAAACATGCTTTACATACCTTGGATGGTCATTGTAGGTGATGACAATATCAAAAAAAAAAGTTTCAAAAACTTCGATTTTTGAGCTGTCCAAGGTGAAAAACTGCATAAGCAGGTTGTGTACCGGCCCATTCACTAGGCCATTATTGGTGGAAACAGTCATTTCACGTCTTTGGCACGGGCATTAACCGGCCCTAAGCAAGGCTACACACTGCAAAAAAAAGTCCTTTTGTATCCTAGTAGGCATATACTGTCACAACATCCCTACTCACACCCCTCAGAGTGGGTACCACGGGGTCATCCGGTTTGCCAAAACCCCCAACATAGCATAAATGGCTGGAAAGTGCATAAACTGCGTAAGCGCTCGTCCCACTTCGCCCCATACAAACCCTATGGAGTCGGGACCCGGAAACACTTTTTCGGCTCAAAATCGAAAAAAACCAAAAGATTCATGATTTTCGACCCAAAAAAAGGGGGGGTCATTTTTTCGACATTTTTGACCCCCCCCCCCCACCCCCACCCCCCCACCCCCACATGGTGCTGGGACGCACAGCATAGAAGGTAAAAAATGGTAGGAAAATGCTGAGCATATTGCTCAGGATATTTGGGGATGCTCAGCATTCATGCTCAGCAAATGGGACTCATATTGCAGGGTTGATCTCGGAAGTCCCAGCCAAAATTTCTTCCGAGCTCCCCCGGCACGGTCGGCTGGGGAGCCCATGGAACATTCCTACCGATATCGGTTGCGTTTTGGGACCCGATTTGGCTGCCAAAACTTCCGAGCATCTTTCCGAGGGATTTAAAAAACTTCCAAGCGTTTTTCCATCAGTTTTTTGTACAATGACCTACACCGTTCTTGGTTCCCAAATCCCACACCTCAGCAAAGAAACACACAAAAAGACAAGCATGACCGTTCACTTACGCTTGAAATGTGAATGCTCAGTGCCTTGCCTGTTCATTTCAGCTTGAACTGTGAATGCTGTAATCTCCTTCGCTGAGCATCTGCACAGGACAGCCATCGCTTGACATGGCATCCACATCCACCACCACACGGCGATACTTCTTGGGTTGAGGTTGGGGTTCAGGGTTGTCACTGGATGATGAGGAAGAATCTGAGGCACTTACTGTGGAGGCACCAGATAGGTGCACAGCATCATCATCCGAATCATTATCCTCGGGACTGCTACTGCTCCCACTATCACTGCTGCTGCTGCTGCTGCTGCTGCTGCTGCTGCTGCTGCTGCTGTTGCTACTGTTACTGCTGCTACTGCCACTGCCACGAGGGCACACAAGTTGCTGCTCAATGTCGCTATCAACAATGGGTACACGCGCCAACTTCGTACGCCTCATGGGTTGAACACGCTGCTGCTCGTTCAAACCCGTAGGACCTTGAAATGAAGCAGCACTGTCCTCGCCCTCCGAAGGGGGTACAATATCAACTGTCGCAGGGTTAGAAACTCGGCTTTGAGGGATGGGCCCCACACGTCCCTTACCCTTTCCCTTGTCCTTCAGCGCCTTACGGCGTGCAGCACAGGACTTAAATGTGGCACGGCTCTTCAAACCCAGTTTGGGCCACTTGCAGACAGCTTCCCTGTCCAGTGGTACCCATTGACGGACACCACGCTTTGAGCCACAGGTCCCACACAGACATACCACATCACTCTCGGGATTTGCACCTGGAAAGGCGCATTTCACCGAACGGGTGTCTGGGTGCATATATAGGGAGCAACCACCTCCCTCCTGGAAATCCAGCAAATGCTCTAAGAGGCGTTGGAAGACCACATGCCACACGGCATTGGCAGCAACCATGCACGCCTCAAGAACAACGTTTCGTTGCACGGGCGCCCAAATTTTGGCACAGGGGATCTTCTTTTTTTTCTGCACGAACTTCTGATACAGCTCATGCTTCAAACTTTCACTAATACTGGCATCTTGCCTGGTACTAGTGACGGGGGCATATCTCTTGGCCACCCTCAGATCCCGCTCGCCGGCCTCATCGGAATACAGCATGGGTGTCCGTGGATTAAACCATGTGTGGGACCACCCATGCATATATAAGGTTGCAGTGCAACCTTCTTCAGCAAACTCGGGGATGATGTGCACAATATATGTGTACAACATCCCCATAGCTTGCCATGTGACAGTTGCCAGGTTATTACAACCATAGCATAGATGCACCATGTGGCAAAATGCCACCACCAAGGAATGGAAAGGCAGGGGGAGCACCATACCCCCTGCTAGTCTGCCCATGACTGTGCGGGCCTCGCGACCTGTGAGGCTAATGCCTGCCTGAAATCTACCTCGTACGTGACGCATGTGCTGCCTGCTATCAGGTGGCAAAGATCCAGGATCATACCTCCTTGCCACATGTGCTATGACCTGGAGTAGCTCATGGTTGTAGGGCGCTGGTAGTGTTCGACCTATGACACCCAGGATCCTGGAGGCTGCTCCTTTGGTGTTGTGCAATACAGGTTGCACAATATATACCTCTTCCAGGTTAGAAACCCCCTGAAACTTATGGGACCCACGCACACCATTGAGACATCCCCCTTTGTGCAAAAAGAGTTCTCCCGCCCCATCCTTATTCACCCAGGGACACGCCACACAGCCCTTTTGCCGGCACTCAGACCACAAATGGTGGTGATCGGCAGTGATTGCCCCGAGCCTTATCTGCAGGGTGGTGTTGTACACTGCACCAGCATACTTCATACGTTGCTTAAATTTACAAGAAGGCACGGCTTGTAAGGCCTCTGCACGTTTGGGTGGCCACTGGCAATCACTGACCTTGGGAAGCTCTTGCCAGGTCAACATGTCTGTGCACCTAGGCACATTGCCAGACATTGGGAACCAGTGTCCCTGGAAATCAATTATACTGATTTTTGTGTTAATATTTGGACGGCCCCGGGGCTGGTAACCGTCGGCGTAGAGGCCTAAGGTCAGGGTGGCATGGGGTGGTGGGGGTTTCTGCCGGCCTTGGGCAGCCAATGAGCCACACTTCTGTAGAAGTAGGTGGCACAGCTGTGGTAACAACTTCCTGTTGTCCAGGGAGTAGTCCACTGCAGGAAGATGCAGGTCCTCCTGTTGCCTTAAAGCAACCATTGACCAACCAACCCCTGGTTGGAGATGGTCTAAGGTGCGCAAGACAGCTGCTGGCACCACATGCTCATGGCGAAGGCGAAGTGCAGCGGCCTGGCACTCTGGTGCTTGGGTGACTGATGTGGCCTGTGTGGTAGGCAAAGGGCCAAGGGACCTACGCACAACTGTGAAGGTGCCACTTGGGGGGCGCTGTAGCTGGTCTAGGTCCTTGGCCTGCAAGGGGGTGGCCGTGGGGAAGTTCATGGCAAAGGCTGACACCATGAATTGATCAGCTGGAATAGGGCATATGCTGGCAAATGCCTCCAGCTTGGAGATCTCCCCCTTCACCCATATAGCATGGTTGTTCACAACAAATTCATGGTGAAACATGGTGCCTGGAAAACAGAAGATTGCAGTGGGCCACTGTTTTGGTTGGTTTCAAAGGAACCATGTATGGAAAGCCCCAACCAATACCTGTCACCAGAACCTTTTTTTGCCAGGATTGCTCCAACCAGTTTCGAGATCCAAGGGTCCAAAGTGTGCTCGACTATCCGCCCCCTCCCTCTGCGCCACTGTTTTGGTTGGTTTCAAGGAAACCATGTATGGAAAGCCCCAACCAGTACCTTTCACCAGAACCTTTTTTTGCCAGGATTGCTCCAACCAGTTTCGAGATCCAAGGGTCCAAAGTGTGCTCGACTATCCGCCCCCTCCCTCTGCGCCACTGTTTTGGTTGGTTTCAAAGGAACCATGTATGGAAAGCCCCAACCAGTACCTTTCACCAGAACCTTTTTTTGCCAGGATTGCTCCAACCAGTTTCGAGATCCAGGGGTCCAAAGTGTGCTCGGCTATCCGCCCCCTCCCTCTGCGCCACTGTTTTGGTTGGTTTCAAAGGAACCATGTATGGAAAGCCCCAACCAGTACCTTTCACCAGAACCTTTTTTTGCCAGGATTGCTCCAACCAGTTTCGAGATCCAAGGGTCCAAAGTGTGCTCAACTATCCGCCCCCTCACTCCGCGCCACTGTTTTGGTTGGTTTCAAGGAAACCATGTATGGAAAGCCCCAACCAGTTCCTGTCACCAGAACCTTTTTTTGCCAGGATTGCTCCAACCAGTTTCGAGATCCAAGGGTCCAAAGTGTGCTCGACTATCCGCCCCCTCCCTCTGCGCCACTGTTTTGGTTAGTTTCAAGGAAACCATGTATGGAAAGCCCCAACCAGTACCTTTCACCAGAACCTTTTTTTGCCAGGATTGCTCCAACCAGTTTCGAGATCCAAGGGTCCAAAGTGTGCTCAACTATCCGCCCCCTCCCTCTGCGCCACTGTTTTGGTTGGTTTCAAAGGAACCATGTATGGAAAGCCCCAACCAGTACCTTTCACCAGAACCTTTTTTTGCCAGGATTGCTCCAACCAGTTTCGAGATCCAAGGGTCCAAAGTGTGCTCGACTATCCGCCCCCTCACTCCGCGCCACTGTTTTGGTTGGTTTCAAGGAAACCATGTATGGAAAGCCCCAACCAGTTCCTGTCACCAGAACCTTTTTTTGCCAGGATTGCTCCAACCAGTTTCGAGATCCAAGGGTCCAAAGTGTGCTCGACTATCCGCCCCCTCACTCTGCGCCACCGTTTTGGTTGGTTTCAAGGAAACCATGTATGGAAAGCCCCAACCAGTACCTTTCACCAGGACCTTCATTTGCCAGGATTGCTTCAACCAGCTTCGAGATCCAAGGGTCCAAAGTGTGCTCGACTATCCGCCCCCTGCCACAGGCACAACAAGCACAAGCTGGGCAGTTCATGGCCGACTGGCTGGTGGTGTTGAAAAACACCGTAAAGGTCCACTTCCTCAGGCGTTGCCGAAGAGCTGGAAATTGGACCGTCTCGCCGAAGTCTGGGGTCGCTGCGGGGGGGCTTGCGCAGGGAGCAATGACCCAAACTGGGGCCTCTGCGGTGGGGGGGCGGACTGAGAGGCTCGCCGCCCGAGCAACGAGCCAAACTGCGGGGGGGCTTGCGCAGGGAGCAATGACCCAAACTGGGGCCTCTGCGGTGGGGGGGCGGACTGAGAGGGGGGGCCGAGCAACGAGCCAAACTGCGGGGTGGGGCACGGCCGCTTTGGGGCGGGAGCCATTGGGAGTAGTGAGGAACGGCGGTGCCTGCTATATTGTGTCAATGTCACCTGATCCCTGGCTCGAGGGGGCGGTGGCCGGCGAGGAACGGGTTGAGGGGGCGGCTTGGGGATAGGAGGGTGTTTTGGGGTAGCACACAGCACTTCAAGCACCACTGCTGCATGCTCCTCGTCCCTGTTGAGGAAATGCGAACGACTAATTCGCAGTCCCTCATGCCACACCCGCAGGGGGTTTTTCTTGGGCTGCTGAACCGCAAACCGATACATCGCTCGGCAGTTCAGCACCCCATCAACAAAATACTGTACCCCACCCCCGTGGTTGTCCCGGATGAGCTGCAGTGTTTTGGCACTCTAGGGCCCGTGAACAGTGGGTTTTGGGGGGGTGGGCGGGTCCTTGGGTACGTACTTGGGGGGTCGTGGGGGGGATGGCGGTGGCACGGCAGTGCACATCAGGGCCTCCTCCAGGGCTTCGAGGGCGACCTGGTATGGGGTTGAGTAGGGTCTGGGCAGAGGACTTGGAGAGGTTGGTGCGCGGCTGGGTGGAGGGGGAGAGGGGGGCGGTGTGGGCAATGGAGGTTGGGGCGAGGCCAGTTCGCTGAGACACTTCTCAGCGTCAGAGTCCCACGGTGGCGACGCGGGTTGGTCTCCGAACCGCAGGAGCTCCGGCAAATCTCCCCAGCCGTCCCGGAAGGAAGGGCTGGAGGGGACAGAAGAGGCCACGCTAAGGGGGGTAGACGACATGGCGAGCTGAAAAGAGAGGGTCACGGGTGCCAGACGCCTACTTGGCGGGAGGGCGGGGGGGCGGGGGGGGCGGGGGAGCACTCAAGGGTTTGGGCCAGTACCTTCCACCAGAACCTTTTTTTGCCAGGATTGCTCCAACCAGTTTCGAGATCTAAGGGTCCAAAGTGTGCTCGACTATCCGCCCCCTGCCGCAGGCACAACAAGCACAAGCTAGGCAGTTCATGGTACCATTCATGGCAATTCATGGTGGTGTTGAAAAACACCGTTGGGCCCGTGGAGTGGTGGGGGCACACTACAGCACAGGCGGAGGGGGTGGAGGGGATGGCGGGGCCCGGGGATATTGCGCCCACTCCTCTAGGAGGGAGGCCATGGCCGCACGGGAAGCGGCCCTGACAGCTGCCTGCCGCTGAGGGGCTGGGATGTCCCTCCAAAGGGCTCGACTGACACCCAAGTGGAGGCTGATGACACCGTGTGGGCTACCACCGAGGTCTAGCACCGACATGTTTCCCTCCGCACATCTCGCCCGAACGTCGTACATGTCCTGGGCGAAGACGTCCGTAGGGAAGGCTGGGATAGGGGCCGGTGGTGCAGGTGGAACCGGGGGGGGTGCAGCAGGGGCCGGAGCAGGGGCAGGAACAGGGGCGGATATGGCAGAGGAGGAGGCTATCTCTTCGTCCTCGACCTTGACCTTGGGGTCCTTGGCCTCCTTCGGCTCCTCCTTCGGCTCTCTCTTGAGCCCGACCCTCTTGCCGGGTCCTTCCGTTACTGCTTCTCTTTCCCGCTTCTTGCCCCCTTCTTCTCCAGATTCGCACTTGTCTGACATTAACAGAAACCTGACAATCAGACAATTTGGAGTTGAAATACCAACTACCTTGTGTGGTCCGACCCTTCGAAAATTCAATAGTCTTTGAGCAATGCCCACATCCCAACTGTCTTCTGTGGTCCGACCCTTCGAAAATGCAATACTCTTCGATCAATGCCAAGCCCCAACCAGTACCTTTCACCAGAACCTTCATTTGCCAGGATTGCTTCAACCAGCTTCGAGATCCAAGGGTCCAAAGTGTGCTCGACTATCCGCCCCCTCACTCTGCGCCACTGTTCTGGTTGGTTTCAAGGAAACCATGTATGGAAAGCCCCAACCAGGACCTGTCACCAGAACCTTTTTTTGCCAGGATTGCTTCAACCAGCTTCGAGATCCAAGGGTCCAAAGTGTGCTCGACTATCCGCCCCCTCACTCTGCGCCAGTGTTTTGGTTGGTTGCAAGGAAACCATGTATGGAAAGCCCCAACCCGTACCTTTCACCAGAACCCTTTTTTGCCAGGATTGCTCCAACCAGTTTCGAGATCTAAGGGTCCAAAGTGTGCTCGACTATCCGCCCCCTCCCTGTGCGCCACTGTTTTGGTTGGTTTCAAGGAAACCATGTATGGAAAGCCCCAACCAGTTCCTGTCACCAGAACCTTTTTTTGCCAGGATTGCTCCAACCAGCTTCGAGATCCAAGGGTCCAAAGTGTGCTCGACTATCCGCCCCCTCCCTCTGCGCCACTGTTTTGGTAGGTTTCGAGGAAACCATGTATGGAAAGCCCCAACCAGTACCTTTCACCAGAACCTTTTTTTGCCAGGATTGCTCCAACCAGCTTCGAGATCCAAGGGTCCAAAGTGTGCTCGACTATCCGCCCCCTCCCTCTGCGCCACTGTTTTGGTAGGTTTCGAGGAAACCATGTATGGAAAGCCCCAACCAGTACCTTTCACCACAACCTTTTTTTGCCAGGATTGCTCCAACCAGTTTCGAGATCTAAGGGTCCAAAGTGTGCTCGACTATCCGCCCCCTCCCTGTGCGCCACTGGTTTGGTTGGTTTCAAGGAAACCATGTATGGAAAGCCCCAACCAATACCTGTCACCAGAACCTTTTTTTGCCAGGATTGCTCCAACCAGCTTCGAGATCCAAGGGTCCAAAGTGTGCTCGACTATCCGCCCCCTCACTCTGCGCCACTGTTTTGGTAGGTTTCGAGGAAACCATGTATGGAAAGCCCCAACCAGTACCTTTCACCAGAACCTTTTTTTGCCAGGATTGCTCCAACCAGTTTCGAGATCCAAGGGTCCAAAGTGTGCTCAACTATCCGCCCCCTCACTCGGCGCCACTGTTTTGGTAGGTTTCAAGGAAACCATGTATGGAAAGCCCCAACCAGTACCTTTCACCAGAACCTTTTTTTGCCAGGATTGCTCCAACCAGTTTCGAGATCCAAGGGTCCAAAGTGTGCTCGACTATCCGCCCCCTCCCTCTGCGCCACTGTTTTGGTAGGTTTCGAGGAAACCATGTATGGAAAGCCCCAACCAGTACCTTTCACCAGAGCCTTTTTTTGCCAGGATTGCTCCAACCAGTTTCGAGATCCAAGGGTCCAAAGTGTGCTCGACTATCCGCCCCCTCCCTCTGCGCCACTGTTTTGGTAGGTTTCGAGGAAACCATGTATGGAAAGCCCCAACCAGTACCTTTCACCAGAACCTTTTTTTGCCAGGATTGCTCCAACCAGTTTCGAGATCTAAGGGTCCAAAGTGTGCTCGACTATCCGCCCCCTCCCTGTGCGCCACTGGTTTGGTTGGTTTCAAGGAAACCATGTATGGAAAGCCCCAACCAATACCTGTCACCAGAACCTTTTTTTGCCAGGATTGCTCCAACCAGCTTCGAGATCCAAGGGTCCAAAGTGTGCTCGACTATCCGCCCCCTCCCTCTGCGCCACTGTTTTGGTAGGTTTCGAGGAAACCATGTATGGAAAGCCCCAACCAGTACCTTTCACCAGAACCTTTTTTTGCCAGGATTGCTCCAACCAGCTTCGAGATCCAAGGGTCCAAAGTGTGCTCAACTATCCGCCCCCTCACTCGCCGCCACTGTTTTGGTAGGTTTCAAGGAAACCATGTATGGAAAGCCCCAACCAGTTCCTGTCACCAGAACCTTTTTTTGCCAGGATTGCTCCAACCAGCTTCGAGATCCAAGGGTCCAAAGTGTGCTCGACTATCCGCCCCCTCCCTCTGCGCCACTGTTTTGGTAGGTTTCAAGGAAACCATGTATGGAAAGCCCCAACCAATACCTTTCACCAGAACCTTTTTTTGCCAGGATTGCTCCAACCAGTTTCGAGATCCAAGGGTCCAAAGTGTGCTCGACTATCCGCCCCCTCCCTCTGCGCCACTGTTTTGGTAGGTTTCAAGGAAACCATGTATGGAAAGCCCCAACCAATACCTTTCACCAGAACCTTTTTTTGCCAGGATTGCTCCAACCAGTTTCGAGATCCAAGGGTCCAAAGTGTGCTCAACTATCCGCCCCCTGCCACAGGCACAACAAGCACAAGCTGGGCTGGAAGCATGAATGGATGCCAACAGGCAGTTCAGGTGCAGCTGCAGTTCATTTCAGTGCCTTGAATGGGAATATATACCTCCCTCTCAGTCCTCCCCCTCAGACTCAGGCTCAGGCTGAGGCTGTGCCTTGTGAGAGGCCTCGGCCTTGGCCTTAGGGGGCACAATGAGGAGAATCAACTCCCCTGGCCCGGAATCACCCCCATGGATGAGGGGGAAGGACCTCATCCAATTGCGAGGTCGGTGGGCAGACCCCTTCACATAGTCAATGACAGTCCTGACCTGTGTGACTATGCGAAGGGGCAGTGACCCCTGGTCCCCTGGTGCCCCTCCACTCCAGCCTACATATGGGCTGCGGCTGATCTTCTTCCTCCTCTTACCTGAAGGGGCCCCAGAGTCAGGGGCCGCCCGCCCTCTCTTCACGCCTGTGGAGGAAACAGGCACCTTGGAATCTGAGTCAGATGACTCAGGGGCCACCTGCCCTCTCCTCACCCCTGTCGAGGAAATAGGCACGTCTGAGTCAGATGACTCAGAGTCTGAAACCACCACCTCCTCCTTCCCCTTCTCCTTCCCCTTCCCCTTACCCACTGCAATCTCTGGGGCAGAGTCTGAAGAGTCTGAATCACCCCCCCCCTTCCCCTTACCCTTACCCTCCTCCTTCCCCTTCCCCTTACCCACTGCAATCTCTGGGGCAGAGTCTGAAGAGTCTGAATCCCCCCCCCCCCTTCCGCTTCCCCTTCCCCTTCCCTTTCCCCTTACCCACACCAGGGATAGCAGGGCCAGAGTCAGGGTTCGCGATGCAAAAAAGTACCACAATGGGTACCATGTTGCCGGAGAGGGGGGCAAAGGGGACAGGCCCTTTGCCCCCCCCAACTGGGGCCAGCTGCCCGGAGACTTCTTTCATCTCCTTCAGGGCCGCAGGGCCCCAGCCAGTGCGGCGGCACTTCCAGCTCCCCTTCACCTGAGCCCATGCCAGGGTGTTGTCCAGCAACTCCCGGCACTGCCGCCCCCACATGGCAAAATGGCTCAGGGCGGGGGGGGTGTCCCAAACACCCACAGGGTGGCTCATGTGCCACAAAATTATTTTAACCGCCACATACATGCAGTTGTGGCGGTTGCAGGAGTCGGGGGCGGTGTGCATCCTCACCGAAACCCCCCTGTCCCTCAGCTTCTGGGTGCACGACCTTGAAACAGCCGTAGCTGCAAGGTCGTACACCTCCCAACCCCGAGGAGTCCCTGCAAAAACCACCCCATGCAGGAGCTCCTCCTGGTGTCCCCCTGTCACCTCCCATTTCCCAAAGGGGGGGAGGGTGCTGGGGGGCATCTTGGGGAGGGGGGCCTTAAGGAGGCGGCGTTTCTTTGCCTCCTCCCAAGCCCCCCGCATCTGCCCCAGCAGATCCTCTGCCCTTCCCTGCTGGGCAGTAGCTGCTGCCCGCAGCTTTCCCTCCCTGCTCTTCACCCCCTGCCCCCCCTGCCTCTTCCCCCCCACCCCCTCCCGGACAGCCTGCTCAGCCTTCTTGAAGGACTGGCAGGCCTGCTCAAACTGCCCTCTCAACTTGGAGTACCGATCGGCTGGTGATCGGTACTCCTTGAGGACCAGTTTCCTCAACTGGTCCGGAACCCCCAACTCCCCACACACTGCCACACTCCGGTCAGAAATGGCCAGGTCCAGAACCACCTTGGCCACGTTTGGGGGCGTCTGCCCAATTGGAGCACGATGCTCCACTTGCCTGCGGGAGGTCACGGCCCCCCGAGTCACCCACACCACCACCCCCTCCCCCTCTGGCCCGTAGCGTGCCCCGGCCGCGAACCAGCACACTGTCTTCTTACTCAGCTGTGCAAGCACCATCTGGACTTGCACAGCTGCAACAGCCGCCAACAAAGCTGCGCAGTGGGCAGCCCGCATGCCCTTGGGGTCCTCCGCATCTTCTGCTGCGGCGGCGGGCTCTGCTGCTGCTGCTCCTGCTGCTCCTCCGACTGCTGGCGCCTCCCACAAAGCGGGGGTGGCTGGCGAAGGGTTGCTGGCACCGGCACTGCTATCGGCGCTGGGGTTCCCACTCCCAAGTTCAGCCAGTCGACCCGAGGAGATGGGGACGGCGGCAGGAGCTGATGGCTGGGCGCGGGCAGCCAGGGCAGCAGAGATGGAAGACATCAGAGCGAAAAAGAGGGCTGATGAAGACCCAACACAGTGCATCCCCAGCTTAGGCAGGGGGGGGGGCTTCTGCGGTCCCAACCTGGCCCTGGCCCTCACCCTTGGCCTGCAACCATGCACCTAAGATGGTAAGTCGCTGCCGCTTTGGTGCGCCCTCGGAAGAAGGTTTGGGGGCTGGGGCCAAAAGAAACTCAATGCCCCACAAGACACCGTGCGCATGGTACGTGGGTTGCTGGTCTGTTCTGAAAACCTCACCGTCGGGGGGGGTAACCACCTTTTCCCACGTGCCTCAGGGGGCTTGGTCCCACACCCGCCAGCCGTCCTTTTCCCCGAAAACCTCTACCACATGTGCACCTGTGATGGTGGCTCTGAGGGCGCTGTGAATCGTTGCATGTGGGGACTCGCAGAAGGCATCGTTTATGATAACCCTCAAAACCTCGAACGGAACATGAATAAATGAGAGGGGGGGGAACTGCACGTTGCAGGAAACTACTTTTTTGGACCGCTTCTTGATCTTGGCCCCTTTGAACCAAGTAACTACATCGCTCTGGGTCCACTTTAACTCGCGAATGGTACTGTCCGGGTGTGTGGACAGTATTGATTTCAAGTACATGTAATGTACACGCAGCCTCTCTTCAGATTCCTCTGCAAAGGTCCGGTCCGTGTTGTATTTCGGATCCGGACCAACAATGCAGAGGTTTCTGTATTGTACACCGTACGAGGTCTCATGTTTGCTGGGGCTTGTCTTGCCCACAGCCTCCCGTGTCGTCAAGACAGGGATTGAAAAATGCTTATGCATAAGCATAGCCAGCAAGGTATCCTTGGGCTGGATGCGGTATGCATCAGGGACGACCTTGTCCAAAAAAACCCTTAGCATTCTGGGTTCAATGGTCTCGGACGGCTTATGCCGCAGGCACAGTGCTGCTAGGGCGTGTTGGAGGCGCGATTGTGTATCACCCGGTTCGGGAACTTCGGTATTGGCTGTGTCCGCGTCAATGAGCTCGCCCTCAAGCTCCAAATCTTGTTCCGGGAGCTGCTGAACGGGCTGGGGGGGCTGAGCGGACGAAGACGAGGCACTAGCGGCACTGCCTTGACTACCAGACATGTCTGTTGCAGGTGACAAACAGTGTTCTGAGCACAAAAAGGGAATACATTAGTGAGTCTACTCAAAGGGGCCTAGGTGAGAAAGCGACACACATGCAAAAAGAAAACCACAAAAGCAGGCACAAAGCATCACAAGGCACAAAGGGCAAACATTCAGAAGCTTGAGTACAGTGTTCTCGATGCAAGTTTGTAGGCAAAGCAGCCACCAAGGATCAAACTGGCGTTGCACATGTCAAAAGCAAAAGTCCAAATTCACAAAGGAGCACAAAGGGGAAGCAATCATAAGCTTGAGCAGAGTGTTCTCCATGCAGTTTTGTATGCAAAGCAGACAAAGGGTAGACAAACATTAGCTTCAACATGCTGTTCTCCATGGCATCTTGCAGGCAAGGTAGGCACCAAGCATCCAACCAAAATTCCACTGGGTTCGGGCTGAAAAGTTTCTTCCGAGCTCCCCCGGCACGGTCGGCTGGGAAGCCCATGGAACATTCCTACCAATATTGGTTACGTTTTGGGACCCGATCTGGCTGCCAAAACTTCCGAGCATCTTTCCACCAAGCATCCAACCAAAATTCCACTGGGTTCGGGCTGAAAAATTTCTTCCGAGCTTCCCCGGCACGGTCGGCTGGGAAGCCCATGGAACATTCCTACCGATATCGGTTGCGTTTTGGGGGGCCGATCTGGCTGCCAAAACTTCCGAGCATCTTTCCAAGGGTTTTCGAAAACTTCCAAGCGACGGACCGAAGCATATCGCATGCACGTCGGTACAGATTTCCTAAAATTGCCACCGGTAACCGGACAATATTGGTCTCTCTTTCAATGTTCTATGCTGGGCACCGGTGGTACATGTGCCCCGCCAGCTCCCTCAAAACCTTAAAAAAGTGGGTTTCAAGTGGGGGGTCTGGGGGGGTCCGGACCAAAAACTCATTGGGGGATGCGTTTATTGGACAAAATAATGATTTTACAAGGGGTTAAACTAACAATTCAACTCCTTGGGGTAGGGTACGCGAATAGGCCCAAAATGGGGGGTATGTGGCGTTTTCCCCATATATACGTATACATAATCACGAATCTTTTGGTTTTTTTCGATTTTGAGCCGAAAAAGTGTCTCCGGGTCCCGACTCCATAGGGTTTGTATGGGGTGGAGTGGGACGAGCGCTTATGCAGTTTATGCACTTTCCAGCCATTTTTGCTATGTTGGCGGTTTTGGCAACCTCGGTGACCCCGTGGTACCCACCCTGAGGGGTGCGAGTGGGGATGTTGTGACAGTATATGCCTACTAGGATACGGAAGGACGTTTTTTGCAGTCTCTAGCCTTGCCTGGGGCCGTCCACAACCCGTGCCAAAGACGCGAAATGACTGTTTCCACCAATAATGGCCTAGTGAATGGGCCAGTACACAACCTGCTGATGCAGTTTTTCAACCCGGACAGCTCAAAAATCGAAGTTTTTGAAACTTTTTTTTTTTGATATTGTGACCACCCAAAATGACATTTCAAGCTATGCAAAGCATATTTCAGGCCGTATTTACGTGTTTTTCACCCTATTTGGGTGTTGGGTGCACAGGGTGCACAACCTGCTTATGCAGTTTTTCAACCCGGACAGCTCAAAAATCGAAGTTTTTGAAACTTGTTTTTTTGATATTGTGACCACCTAAAATGACCATCCAAGCTATGGAAAGCATGTTTTAGGCCGTATTTACGTGTTTTTCACCCTTTTTGGGTGTTAGGTCGGGGGGGGGGGGGGGGGGCTCCCAAGGGACGGGTGCACAACCTGCTGATGCAGTTTTTCACCCCGGACAGCTCAAAAATGGAAGTTTTCGAAACTTGTTTTTTTGATATTGTGACCACCCAAAATGACCATCCAAGCCATGCAAAGCATGTTTTAGGCCGTATTTACGTGTTTTTCACCCTATTTGGGTATCAGGTCATGGGGGGGGGGGGGCTCCCAAGGGACGGGTGCACAACCTGCTTATGCAGTTTTTCACCCCGGACAGCTCAAAAATGGAAGTTTTTGAAACTTGTTTTTGTGATATTGTGACCACCCAAAATGACCATCCAAGGTATGTAAAGCATGTTTTAGGCCGTATTTACGTGTTTTTCACCCTTTTTGGGTGTTAGGTCGGGGGGGGGGGGGGGGGGCTCCCAAGGGACGGGTGCACAACCTGCTTATGCAGTTTTTCACCCCGGACAGCTCAAAAATGGAAGTTTTCGAAACTTGTTTTTTTGATATTGTGACCACCCAAAATGACCATCCAAGCCATGCAAAGCATGTTTTAGGCCGTATTTACGTGTTTTTCACCCTTTTTGGGTGTTAGGTCGGGGGGGGGGGGGGGGGGGCTCCCAAGGGACGGGTGCACAACCTGCTTATGCAGTTTTTCACCCCAGACAGCTCAAAAATGGAAGTTTTTGAAACTTGTTTTTGTGATATTGTGATCACCTAAAATGACCATCCAAGGTATGTAAAGCATGTTTTAGGCCGTATTTACATGTTTTTCACCCGATTTGGGTATTAGGTCCAAGGGGGGGGGGGGTCTCCCAAGGGATTGGTGCACAACCTGCTTATGCATTTGTCACCCTGGGCAGCTCAAAAATCGAAGTTTTCGAAACTTGTTTTTTTGATACCGTGATCACCTAAAATGATCATCCAAGGTATGTAAAGCATGTTTTAGCCGGTATTTATGTAGTTTCCACCCTATTTTGGGTGTGTGTTGCTCGCGGTAGATTCTCTGCGAGGTGGACTTGCCGAAGGCAATAGAATATACGTAAATACGGCCTAAAACATGCTTTACATACCTTGGATGGTCATTTTGGGTGATCACAATATCATAAAAACCAGTTTTGAAAACTTCGATTTTGAGCGGCCCAGGGTGAAAAAGCATAAGCAGGTTGTGTACTGGCCCATTCACTAGGCCATTATTGGTGGAAACAGTCATTTTGCGTCTTTGGCACGGGTTGTGAACGGCCCTAGGCAAGGCTAGAGACTGCAAAAAACGTCCTTCCGTATCCTAGTAGGCATATACTGTCACGGCATCCCCACTCATACCCCTCGGAGTGGGTACCCCGGGGTCACCGAGGTCGCCAAAACCGCCAACATAGCAAAAACGACTGAAAAGGGCATAAACTGCATAAGCGCTCGTCCCACTCCGCCCCATACAAACCCTATGGAGTCGGGACCCGGAAACACTTTTTCGGCTCGAAATCGAAAAAAACCAAAAGATTCATGATTTTCGACCCAAAAAAAGGGGGGGTCATTTTTTCGACATTTTTGACCCCCCCCACCCCCACCCCCCCCCCCCCAGCTCCCTCAAAACCTCAAAAAAGTGGGTTTCAAGCGGGGGGGGTCTGGGGGGGTCCGGACCAAAAACTCATTGGGGGATGCATTTATTGGACAAAATAATGATTTTACAAGGGGTTAAACTAACAATTCAACTCCTTGGGGTAGGGTACGCGAATAGGCCCAAAAATGCCAAAATGGGGGGGTATGTGGCGTTTTCCCCATATATACGCCTGCGTGGCTTTGATCTAACAACCTCTGCGAGGTGATTTCCATTTTTGAGCTGCCGAGGCCGGAAAAATGCATAAGCAGGTTGTGTGCACACACCAGAGGCCATTGAACCACCTACAAACAGCAATTTGAAGCTTTTGGGGGGCCCATGACTCGCGCTACATGGGCCCAGTGGCCACTACATGAGTCCCCATGGGTGCTCAAGTACCCGTATTGTCACCAAATGACCACCCAAACCCATCCTAGGGGCGGCTGAAGAGTTTCGGAAAGAGGCGAATTTCGGAAATCTTGCAGGTGTCACTAAACAGCCTACACAACGGCAATTTCGAGGCTTTTGGGGGGGCCATGGCACGGGCTACATGGGCTTGGCAGCCACTACGTGGGTCCCCATGGGTGCTCAAGTACCTGATTGTCACTAAATCATCACCCAAACCCATCCTAGGAGCAGCGGAAGGGTTTCATGAAACATCCAATTCTATTGCCTTCGGCAAGCCCACCTCGCAGAGAATCTACCCCGAGCGACACACACCCCAAATAGGGTGGAAACTACATAAATACGGCCTAAAACATGCTTTACATACCTTGGATGATCATTTTAGGTGATCACGGTATCAGAAAAATGAGTTTCGAAAACTTCGATTTTGGAGCAGCCTAGGGTGAAAAACTGCATTAGCAGGTTGTGCACCCGTCCCTTGGGGCCCCCCGGACCTAAGTAAGCAGGTTGTGTACCAATCCCTTGGGAGCCCTCCCACCCCCCCGGACCTAATACCCAAATGGGGTGAAAAACATGTACACACAGCCCAAAACATGCTTTACATACCTTGGATGGTCATTTTAGGTGGTCACAATATCAAAAAAATAAGTTTCAAAAACTTCCATTTTTGAGCTGTCCAGGGTGAAAAACTGCAGGTTGTGTGCCAATCCCTTGGGAGCCTGACCTAATACCCAAATAGGGTGAAAAACATGTAAATACGGCCTAAAACATGCTTTACATACCTTGGATGGTCATTTTGGGTGATCACAATATCAAAAAAATAGGTTTCGAAAACTTCGATTTTTGAGTTGTCCAGGCTGAAAACTGCATAAGCAGGTTGTGTACCAGCCCATTCACTTGGCCATTATTGGTGGAAACAGTCATTTTCGCGACTTTGGCACGGGTTGTGAACGGCCCTAAGCAAGGCTAGAGACTGCAAAAAACGTCCTTCCGTATCCTAGTAGGCATATACTGTCACAACATCCCCACTCACACCTCAAAGTGGATACCACGGGGTCACCGAGGTCGCCAAAACCGCCAACATACCAAAAATGACTGAAAAGTGCATAAACTGCACTAGCGCTCGTCCCACTCCGCCCCATGCAAACCCTATGGAGTCGGGCCCGGAAACACTTTTTCGGCTCAAAATCGAAAAAAACCAAAAGATTCATGATTTTCGACCCAAAAAAAGGGGGGGTCATTTTTTCGACATTTTTGACCCCCCCCCACCCCCACCCCCACCCCCCCCTAAAAAGTGGGTTTCAAGTGGGGGGGGTCTGGGGGGGTCCGGACCAAAAACTCATTGGGGGATGCGTTTATTGGACAAAATAATGATTTTACAAGGGGTTAAACTAACAATTCAACCCCTTGGGGTAGGGTACGCGAATAGGCCCAAAAAGGCCAAAAATGGGGGGGTATGTGGTGTTTTCCCCATATATACGCCTGCCTGGCTTTGATCTAACAACCTCTGCGAGGTGATTTCAAAAATAAATTTCACGTGCCACTAAACAGCCTATCCCGCGTGAAAACGGCTAAGTCCTCACCGGCAAGGGGCCATATGGGGGGGGGCCGACTGGGGGTACCGGGAGTTGGGACCCGGGACCTCCGCCATGGGTTAGGGGGTCCATATACAAGAAGAAAGTTCTTCAGGACCCAGGTCCAAATACACACACAGCGGCCACAATACACAAACAAGTTTTGACCCCCCCCCCACCCCACCCCACCCCCCCCCCTCAAAAAAGGGTATCCCGGTGCAGGGGGGGTACGGGGGTCAAAATCCAAAAAACCATTGGGGGATCATTTTTGGTCCTAAAATGATGATTTTACAGGGGGTTAAATGTTAGAAACCATACATTGGGGTATGCTACGCGAACGACCCCAAAAAAGGGGGGTACACGACGCTCGCACCTGCGCTTGATCTAACCTCTCTTCGAGGTGGTTCTATTGCCTTCGGAAGTGCACCTCGAAGAGAGGCTGACAGTCAGCCAATCAGTCAGTCAGTCAGGCAAGCAGTCAGTCAGGCAGTCGGTCGGGCAAGCAGGCAGGCAGACAAGCAGGCAGAAAAACACAGTCTGGCTTTTTTTTTAGTCGCGGAATACATCTAGAAACAGTGGGGAACCACCATACCACCGGGGCAACCGGCGATCGAGTGGCAGAATACTCGGTTTTCGCCTGGCATGTCGGCGGTTCTAATCCCGGCCGGCGATCGCCGGCGCGGATCCATCGTCCCATAACTCTTTTTCGGCCGACCCTGGTTCAAATCCTTCTGAGCACAAACTTTTGACTCCCCTACCCCCTCTAAAATGTGACATTCAGTTTCAGGGGGATAGAGGCCTCAAAATCAAAAAATCCATTGGAGGATCGTTTTGTCAGGCAAAATAATGATTTTACCAGGGGTTAGATATCCAATACCATGCCTTCAGGCATGCTACACGAACGACCCCCCAAAAAGGGGGGGGTGTACGGGTCTGCGCCTGCGCTTGATCCAACAACCTCTCTTCAGGGTGATTGTAATTGGCCGAAGGCCCAGAGAAAAATTTGCCCAATCACTTAGGGGAGGGGGGATGTCAGACCCCCCCTTCCCGGGAGATGCTGAGTTGTTAAGCAAAACTCTGGGGAGGCGAGGGCAAAAGCACCAAAGTCCAATGGAATAGGAGTCCCTCTGGGACCAGTCGGGAGAGGCAATCCATACCAATCCAGTTTGACCAAGTCCGGAAAGAAATCCTTCACCCGCGGGGCCTTGGTACACTCCTGCAGGAAGGCGTTGCCGGTCACATAGAGACGCGCCAACACCACCAGATACGAGGACAGCACCTCCAAATGAGGCAATTGGGTTGAACCTGAGACAAAAACGGAGGAGCACACACCCAATTCTGCAATACCCCTGGGGTTGAGGCAGAGGCAGAGGCAGAGGCAGAGGCAGAGGCAGAGGCTGGGGCAAAGGCTGAGGCAGCAGAGACGGACACGGAGAACAGGCAAAGGCTGAGGCGGCCGAGACAACTGAGGAGGCAGAGCCACAAGCAGAGGTAAAGGCAAAGGCAGATGCGGGCAGTGCCAGCGTCAGAGCCAGAGGGAAAGTTCAACCCCTCGGGATCATAGACCTGCGCCAATCATCCTGTTTTTCATGCAGTTGCACGGCTGCTCAACTCGCGTCCCTGTGCCTCTGCCCGTGCCCTCACCCTGACCTTTGCCTGTGCTTCAGCGACAGGGGTGTGCCATAAAGGCTGAGTGATAATGCGGGGGGGGGGGACCCCTGGGTTCACACCAACGCAACTCCCCGCACCAATGGGGGCGGGGCGAGAGGGGCGAGGGGTGGGGCAACTGGCGCCGGGGGGGGGGGGGGGATACCCCAACATACATACCATAAAATGATTGCCAAGGGGTGGAGGAGAGCAGGTTTTCCTGTTTTCTCACTGTTTGCGTTTGCTTTCAGCTTGCGCCATACAACAACACACAAATCCGCAAGCACCAAAGAAAGGCATCAACACTGCATGTTTCTGTGACTTCCTGTGGCATGCACACCACAAGAAAAACGCAAAAAAAAGACAACTAGTACTTTGACAAGGTAAGAAATTGCAAAGGCAGCCACACACTAACTTGGGGAAATCATGTGACATGACCAATCTGTTCCTGGAGTGGGTTCTGGTCATCCCGGTTGTGTTCATACTCCAAGAGGTTGGAATGATGCCCCTTTGCTCGCAAGGCTAGGTCACAGCACCCCATACAAACCTTCCCGGCGCCTTCAGTGCCGCAAATACTACGGGCCATGCCCAGCCACCCAATGAATTGAGCCAACAACTGCAGGCAGAACTGCTGCATTCTCTCCTTGTCCTGTCACTAACATGTGAAGCCCGAGTCCGAGGACACGTGCGATGATGCAGGATGATGTAGCACCCTTGCTTGGACAGGGGGGGGGGGGGGGGCGTTAACACAGGGCAAAAGGGTTTCAAGCCACCAAGTATTCTTCATGGGCGGTGTGCCGCATTTCTGGACATTTTGCCCTTGCTGTGGTGGTGGGGTAGCCCTCGGCTGCCAATGCCTTTGTGGTCCTGCAGTGTGCCCTGCAGTGCACCTTCAGAATAAGCAGCAGGATGTGGAATTCTTACTCCTATCATGCACTCACTTCTTGCTGCCTCACTTCTTTAGATAATGCATGTCCAGGTTTTAGAGTAGAGTGTGCGCAGGTGTAGCCCCCAATGGCATAAACTGTGAGGGACAACAACAGCTGTGCAAAAAGGGTGAGGTTCATGCGTATGTTTTGCCATGTGCTCCCTTCCCCACACTACTGCCTGGGGGAATGTTTGCCCGGCGCGCTACTTTTAGACTATGTTCCCCCCGAAGAGCCCCCAAGCACACCCCTTGGAAACGCCCTTAGAATTAGGTGACCCAACCTGCCCCAGCTCAAGAAAATTGCAAACTGGGGTACACAGTACCACTCTCGCTCCTTTAAGGGCGATCTTGGTCAACACCTTAGCAAGTTGGGAGAATGGGGGGTTAGGATAGCACAACCGCATCGATCTACAGTAGAAGCGATAGGCGTTATTGAGGTATCGCGAACAGTAGAGCTGCATCATAACATTGGTCCCACAAGTGTGGGTGTCAATACATTCAGTACAATAGTGCTCCTTACACTCATCACAAACTGCGACGGTGGAGCATTCTGGCAACACAACACACACACTTCTGCCTCATCCTCTGCCTCATCTTGCGTGCCACAACCGAGCAAACAGCTGCTCAATGCGTGCCCTATACCACCCGTGCACGTCATTGTAACATTGTTGGCGGGCTGTCAAAGTGCCATTCTTTCTTCCAATGAATGGCACAATGACATGAATCCGGCCCTTATAAGCACCATCATGGCCCCCAACTTCGAAATCAAAGAAATCACCTCGGGTACGAGAAGGTCAATACCCATCCCAAATCAAAACATCTGCTAATGTCCCGGGGGCCAAGGGGCAAATCCATATAATGTTGCCCAACATATCAACGGCAACAGGCACGGGTCACAAAAGATGCCCGGCGCGCGCCCGGCGCGCTAACGTTCCCCCCCTGTGCTGCAATTTTGCAGTCATGCTGAGGGTCCACCATGCTGAGGGTCCATGGACCTGCAGCCCAAATGCAGCCATGGGGGTGGGGGGGCGTTCCATAAAGGCTGGTAGGTTGCCACTGTGTAGTACAACCGGTGTCCAAGGCCATGTCCTTTGTATGGACCTGTTCAGCATTGGTAGGGGTCAGCAACATGATCCTGGTAAGAATCAGGGCACTCCTTCAGCAAAAGGTGGAAAAAAAATCTCATGAAGGTGCTTGACCCAGCAAATGCGCACACCACCGAGGAGAAAGCAATCAGGCACTCACTCACAGCAAAATTTCACATCACCTAATACTGTATCCTCAAAATTTATGGTGGCTTTCATTTTGTTGCTTGCTGATTTTTTCGGGGTTGGGGGGATAGACAGGGTTGTTGTTTTTTTTTGCAACGGACAGCCGGTGGTCAAAAGCCAACCGCTGGCAGGTGACCACCAACTGTTGGCAGTTAATAGCTACATTTTGGTTCACTCCTGCTGGTGAAAGTTCCCATGGCACCAGTGACAGACTGCAGATCTGGAATATAAGCAACCACGGCAAAATGGCGACCCCAGAGGCAAGAGAAAAAACAGAGAAAAGAGGCATCTCCAACCGCATGTTCTTCTACGCCTTCATTTGATTCTACAATAACGCCGCCTGTGTCCTCAACATCTGTCGTAGCCTCATAAAAATCATAGCCAACCGCTTCATCCTCCTGGGCTGCTGTGATGTCATCATGAAAGAAATGGGGGTCAGTGGTGTCAGTGAAATCCATCTTTTTGCCGTGAAAACAGGGGGTGTTCCGGAAAAAAGCAGGCAAAAAATATAACCAAGCGAGAAAATATACGCAAGCGCTTGCTTAGGACTGGGGGCGGGGGTTCAGAACCGTCCCGGTCAGAATTTGCGGCATACTTGCAATGTTTTCCGCATCCAGATTGGCCTGGACCTTCTGGTTCTCAGCCACAATGCTCTCCTTCAACTCCTTGTGCACGAGGGTGGCGCAACTCGGGATGCTGACCATGATGCGGAACACGTCCAGCAGCACGGGCACGTGTGACGATGGGGGGCAGATCTGGGCAACTGTGGCGGTCAGCCGCATCATGCTCTTCAGCCCTGCCTTGCTGACGAACTGCTTGATCTCGTCCGTGGAGCCTTGCAGGATATGCGCCAGCACCTGCAAAGACGGACGGGCACCATCGACAAGGGAACCCAAGCAGTGAGGCAAAGGCCCCAAGTGGGCCTGCGAACGCAACAAGCTGGTGCACAATGGGTCTGCGCTTGGTGTGTGCTGAGCACCTGCGCATTGTGTTGACAGCGACGGCCCAGTGATCGGCTCTTTCTTTGCTTTGTTTGCCCCGCGCCTTAATTGACATCGTGCCAAGCAAAGAAGTTGAATGGGCTCTTGTAATCGCTCGCATGGGTAAGGGGCTTCAGGAGGGGCCCATCCACCAACCATCAGGTAAATTTTAAAGAAATGTCTCTACCGCCTTCAGCACCACGAACACGGGACCCAGGCGGCTCTTGCATACAGACCTACCACCCCCCTGTTTGCCCAAGCCCACGCCAAGGGGGGCAAGCCATAAAAGCAAAAGCAAGCAAAGCCGATACACGCACTGGGTACTGAGTGAAGTAAGGGATTGGTGCACATGCTGACCCTGCTAACTAGAGCAGTCTCTTTTTCTTTTTATTTTTTGGGCTCAGGCCATGACAAACTGGCGAAGCTGGCGAAGCCCGCTCACCAGAAGGCACCCGAGAAATCTCTCGGCATCAAGGGTCAGAGCTGTCTGATGCTACGATGGTCCCACAAGGGGATGCGGTACCGGACATGACACGTCGTGAGGATAAGCTCACCAGAGCAGCCTCGGGTATTGGTGGGATGGTGGCTCAGAGTCGCGCTATTGCCTTTGGCCAGCAAGTGCACGCAAAGGGTCATTGGCCGCTTCTCTTGCGTCCTCCGCCCGCACCCGGATGTCTGCTATTTTTTTTTGGTGCCGTGGTGGTGCCATGTGTCGTGGGGTTCCACTTACTTGCCTTCGACCGCCCTGAGATTGGTCATCAACTTGCTCTTTCTCTTCGCCTTTTTTCTCCCCACCGGTCAGGGGAAAAGCACGACTGGGGAACTGCTTTGGTCTGTTTGTCCCCGGGGGCGTTTTCGCACAGCGCGGGCACAGCGCGCGCACAGCGCCAATTATTACGGTGATTATCCAGGTAACAACCCTGAAAACCACCCACCTGCGGAATCATGCACAATCAATTCAAAACTCAAAAATTCAAACATCTGATGCTTGCCATGGGTCCCAGGGACCTAAATTCTGCCCCCTATAGCCCCGTCCACTGCAGCAGCCATTCAATGACGTCCTTTCAATCTTCTGAACTTACCGAACTCCCAGTGGTGGAGAACAGCCAACTTTTCGCACAGCGCGCGCACAGCGCACGGTACGCCCCCCCCCTCCCCACGTGCACCAGAAGGGACAGCGGTTGCATAGCGTGCTGTTCCCCCCCGCTCATGCCCCAAATCCCCAATGGTGTTGGTGCCGGTGATCGCTCGGGGCAAGGCCCTAAAACACCGACCCGTCGCGGACTGGCCGCGGCTGACGGTGGCCACAAACCTTCAACGAAGTTGTGAAGAGGTTCAGGACCATTTTCTCTTGCTGCTTGTCCACGGTGCCGGTCTTGGCCTTTTCCTGCAGCAGGGCCTCGAGGCTGCGGATGACCTCCTCCAAGAGCGTGTCAATTGCCTGCACACTGTTCTCTCGGAACACAGGCTGGTGCCGCAGCAGCTCGTTGGCCTCCTGGCCCAGGTATTGTGCGACCTCCATCTGGAAAACCGACGCAACGGACATGAAAGCAGGGCTGGTTTGAGTTACGAAGCATTTTTGAACTCACACAGGCCCGGGGGAAAAAACCCGTTTCCCATTCTCCGTGGCATTCCGGGAGACGCACAACTGAGCCTGCGAAAGCACCCGACGAGCAGTGTAAGACACAGACTTAACTGCTCGTCCCATTGGTGTGGGATTGGGGTCTGGACGGGGGGGTCTTGGCACGAGGCCATGGTGTTGGTTTGTTTGCCTTTGGCGGCGCCTATTGGCCTCTCGCCCTTGCACATCCCGACCCTCCGTGGGCCCAAACGTGTTTTGATTGTGTCAACGGAGCCCCCGGATGACGTGTCCTGTTTGACTACTCCGGGGTCGGCTGTCCTGGAGACGGGCTGTTGCCTGTGCTGTTGACCAGGTGCATCCAGATGCACACCCCGAGTCCGTGCGGGATTTGCCGACTCCAGACTCTGGACGGGGGGGGGGGGAGACCTAATTAACGTGAGCTAAGCGAAGGTGTAGGTGGGACGTGTGGTAGACTAACCCTGTTTAACACAGCCACCTACCAAGAGGTACTGGATTGCAACCGGTCAAAAGCAGATAACCTCCAAAACAGCGGGAATGAAAGATGATGCAAAGAGGTGTGAGGAAACGACAGCGAGAACCTACGGCATTTATGCTTCTCGGAGCGTTAGCGTTGTCTGCATACAGCACGGCATCAAGAAAATGTTGCGGGTGACCAAGCCGCTCGACTTCGTAAGTAACTCTGGAGGTTTGGTATTAATTCCTTAAAAACAAAGCCTGCTTGGCATCGTTCGGAGGCGAAGGACAGCTGCTCTGAGCCAACCAACTGCGGCTTGGGCCAACCGGGGGCGGTTGTGCGCCAACCGACGGCAGTAAGACTGGTGTCTTTTAAGAAGAAAACCCTATCCGTTAAAACTGCCCTGAAAATTGACCTGCACCTTGCTCCAGCCCCCATCCCCTTCCGCGTCTGCATTCCCATGCCTCGTTCGTTCCCTTCTTGATCCGACCCCATCATGATGCCATGCTCATGCCAAGTGCCCTCTCCCTCGCCCACCCCCATCCCCATGCCATCCCGATTCCCATTCCCATCCCGCCAACCGTCATCCCCCGCCGGTAACCATGCCTCGGGCCCACACTCGCAGTACACCCGGTTGCAGGGCATGTAAACAGGCACTGGGCGGGTGCATGCACCCAAGCATCACGTTGGCGATCGGATTAGAGATGCTCAAAGCGGTGGAGAACAGGGAGCCACTGAAAAATCGTGGGCGACGTGGGAACCTAACTTTTTGGTCGCAGCACCCTACGTGCCCGCGCTGGTGCGCACAGTCAATCCACTGGCGACGGTGGCCCAGAACGCTTTCAAATTCGCAGCGGCCAAATTTGCAGTAAATTGCACAAACTTCGATGGGGCCCGTGACTCAACAACTTTTTCAGTGGGGCTCTTTGAAATTTGTACACTGCCCTCTGGTGCAGTGACAAAGCAGACTGGTATGAGCCATTCCATAGAGCGCTTGCCTATGAGTACGGGCTGGGCAGTCTGCCAACCCAAAATATGAAAACTTTTGGGTGCCCCCGATTTCGCCTGTCGCTTGGGCACTGCGGGCCCCCGCAAAAGGATGCTCAACATACGTCCATGATACTTTGGTATTTCGGACTGTGGATCACTGCGAGAATCTTCGAGAAGGGCTGCGCTTTCTTGATCTCCTCCAGCCCCTGGGAATTCAGGCACAGCCCCGCCAGAAGTGATGGCAGGACGAGGATCACCTGCCACACAGCAGCACAGCAGAGGCACGGCTGGTACGAACGGAGGAAGCACAGCACCACTTGGCTCTCCCGAACGCCCTTGCACAACAAATTGTTAGGCTCTCAGCATTCACCGGTGCTTTATTCGGTCATCCGCGCTGGTTTCGGACAAGGATTCAGGCTTTCCTTTTCAGTGGCCCAAACATCTCAATCCCCTGGAGGAGGGAATCAACGTCCGACAGCCTGAAAGCTGCGCCACTTCTCGCCGCCGCTTTCCTGTACACATCACGGCTACTGTAAAGGTGGTTGCAAGCAAGCACCAACAGTCGCTGTGCTGCAGGTGTGGTAAGGGGTGGTACTACCAAGGGGTACCCCCCCCTCCCCTTGCGCATGCACGGGCAAAATCAGGAAAACAACAGTCAGGCGGGCTCCCCCCTGCTTAGCCATAATCCGACACTGGTCGTCACCCTCCCGCTTCACACCGGTCTCCAATCAGTGCATCAGTATGACACCGCGGCGGAGCCACGGCCACAAATAGTCCATACGCGGTGGAGCCGCTTCCAAAGATCCAGACAAGGCGGCGGAGCCGCTGTCACGCGTGCGTGCACATTGTGTGCACCTGCCCTCCTCTCCCTGAGGATAAGTGCGCCAGCTGGCGCTCAGGCACAGGTATCACCCATGTAATCGACGCCCGCACCCCCTGCTTAGACAAGCCTGCGCATGCACGCCACTCAGGGTACGACGAAGGAAGTATACACCAAAGACCTGACCCAACCCAGAGACTTGGTTGCACCAATGCGTTGCCTGGCAAATGGGGCATGATGCTCAATCTCATGCCCATTTGGCACGCACTGCAAATGAATGAAGTCATCCCTATCCCAATGACAGTGGCAAGCACAGTGCGACCGGTGTGAAAAATGTAACTCATGTACAAAAAAATCGTGGGTGGGTGTGAATTTGTTTTGCGGTAAGGTCGTGTAATTTAAAACAAAAATCGGAACACTTTTAAAAAAAAAAACACCAGTGGACACATCACCAATGGACTGGATGTATCAGCCATGCCAGGAGCACCCACATTAGCCATGACTGAAAATCACATGAGTAGAGGAAACTCCCAAAAGCCTCACCGACAATCAGCACGTTTCAACCGTTGGCTTGCGAGTTACAAGCCACCACCCCTTGCCCCCCCCCTCCGCGGAAAAGAGCGCGGAACGGAATGCCTTTGCCATGGGTTGCACACCGCAGGTCTCTTTCAGCCTCGAGTCGTTTTGTGCCTCAAGAGCAGGCTGAGATGCCGAAGGGCGTTGGCATAGCTTGGCAAGGGCATGCAAGGGCATGCAAGGGCATGCAAGGGCATACCCTTGGGTCCACTGGGATATTCTCCATGACATTCAGCACCATCTTCATGTACCCATGCTCATAGATGGTGGGCAGCACAGAGGGGTCATTGTTCATAAGCGCTGTCAGGATTCCTGCAGCTGCGATGAAAGAGGATGTCATGGAGGCAACTGGCAGCACTGATGAACGCCATTTCAGGCACAGCCAAACAACTACATTGTCCCCTCCGTATTCATGTGGTTCGCCGGTACTGGCTGCTCTACCTGTGCTGCGCAGTTTGTACCGGGCTCGCATCCCCGTGCACAACTTGGTCTTATCGGCTCCTGCCCCTTTTTAGCATTTTAGCATGAGCTGCCCCTTTGCAAGTGCGACCCATCAGCGGTGCACAGCCTACTCAGGCATTTTTCCAGTTCCTTGGGGGTTTTCTGCCTGTGCAGTGTGCGAGTTGGCTCCACCAAGGCCCTTTGGTGGGGCCTGGGGAGTCATGTTCTTGTTTTTGTAATTGGTGGGGGGGGGGGTCTAGGAAACAGGCACCAAGGACCAGACCTTGTCGTTTCCACTGACATCAGTCCGGAACGGTTTTCTGCCAGATTTGCCTCTTGTGAGCAATTCCAGACGTCCTGCGGTGCTGTTGGTGGGCCCAGCCCTTGGAGCCTCATTAGAGGGTGTTGGTCTGGGAAGCAGGCTCAAAGCCCCCCTGTCTGACATTCCGTCTGGTTGTTGTTCCTTTACGGGGCCCTGGACGGTCACCCGTTCTCCCCTTCGCATGTTGCGTGGGACCGCTGCGTTCTGTTGGCCGCTGCGGCCGGTGCTCTTGCTGGTGTCGTTTCCGCGTTCGCGGAGCCCAGTAGTTGGCGTGTTGGGACTGTGCTGAATGTGGCATGGTGCGCCGTTTGCGCGTCAGCGGCGCCCAGTAGTTGGCGTATTGAGGATGTGCTGGTTGTTGGCGGGGTCGTTTGACTGTTTTTGCTGTCCACGCGCCTCTGTCCACAGGCCGTCCATCGCCTGCCTCGCTGTGTCCCCCCCCCCGAGGTGCAATGGATTGCGGGCCCTGCACAGCACGTCGTCGTGTTCGCCCCCACGGCTGTGCAGCAGGTGCTGTCATAGTCTCGCACCCCCTCTGCAGCCCGTTTTGACCGTGAAGATCGGTTCATGATCTCAGGAGCGTTTTCGTTGAGGCCTCTGTTTTGGACATGTTGTCTGGGCCATGCCCCTGCGCACCGACCGCGTTCCGCGATCGGCCTGAGTCTCGCGCACACGGCGTGCAGTGAACCCAGACAGACGTGACCAAAACCCCCGTCGAAAGGACGCTGCTGCTTCAAAAAGTTCGCGTTCTGAGCGCCAGACCGCCAGACCGCCAGCCTCACCCGTTGCAACCCCCAAAAGCGAGCACCTGCTGCACAGGCCGAAGCACGTGAGATCACGTGCTCCACAGGGGGCCGATGAGAGCGTCGCCGAACAGGGGAAGGAGCCAACCGGACACAAACCTTTTTTTGGGGGGGGGGGGGGGGAGGGTCAAAACTTCTTTGCGTCTTGTGGCCGCTGTGTGTGTATTTGGACCCGGGTCCTGAAGAACTTTTTTGTTGTATATGGACCCCCTTACCCATGGCGGGGGCCCCGGGTCCCAACTCCCGGTACCCCCAGTCGCCCCCCTGTGTGACATAAAGTCCATCTCTGGTTGCTTTACGGGGCCCAGGACAGTCACCCGTTTATCCTTCACCGCATGATGCAGTGTCGGTCTTCTCCTTCTTCTCATGAAGGTCCGCCAAGCCGCTGTCTTGACCCCACCATTTCTGTTTCTCCATCGGCGGCGGGTTGTGGTGGTCAAGACATTAAGGATCCATACGGCATTAACCTTCGCTCAGACCCCAGCCCGTGGTGTGGCGCCCGCGCTGCAGGCCCCCAGTGGTGGTCTCGGCGATTACCCCCCGCCGGTCCGCTCAAGCGAAGTATGGCACCCCCAGTCGCCCCCCCCCCCCCCATATGGCCCCTTGCCAGTGAGGACTTGGCCGTTTTCACAGGAAAGCAAGCCGCGTGCATACCCAAACAAAACCCCGAAGTGCCGTAAGCCTCGCTGTGGCCCATGACATGCTGCAGGCACTCGGAGAAGCCCTCCTTCTGGAGCACGTCCTTGGGCCGGACGCCCTCCAAATTGCTGTTGATGATGGTCGTCATGACGCGGAACAATTTGACCAGGACAGCCTCCTGGGCACTGCTGATCATGGGCCCTGTACGTGAAGAGCGGGAGAGAGTGAATGCGTGAGCGAGTGAGGGAGGGTCAGGGATGCATTGGAAAGGGGAGGAGGTACCCCCCTTCCCCCCCCCCTCCAGGGCGCCCAGCCAACGCCCAGCCACTGTCTCCCTGACGGCAAGTGCCGGCATCAACGGCATTTGTAACCGACAGTAACCACCCGCAACGGCTTCGGCAACCCCCTCCAACCGCTTGTCTAACCGCCTCTGGGGCCGCCTCTGAGGTCCCTTCCCTCCCAAAGCATCCCTGGGGAGGGTATGGTCATCAGACAATCACCCGTTCCCACTCGGACGTCGCTGTGTTGGGCTCTTGGCAACACGGCTGGTAACACGGCATGTACCATCAAGCAACGTTGGCCTGGTCGCCGTGGCGGCATTTTGTACACAGTATCCCTCGGCGGATCGATCACGAACTGTGCAGCAGCGCCTCACATGCACAACTGCTTGAGCACCACGTTCACCACGCAACGACATGAATGCAGCGGCGGCGGCGGCGGACAAACAATCACTGCGCGGGGGGGGGGGGGGGGCAGGGAGACGTCAAAGCCAATCGCGAAAAACTGCGGGGAAATTGCGGAAAAAATGCGGGGCCAGAACCAAGCCTCCCGAAGCCTCAAGGAACAACACTTCTGTACCGGTGGCTCAGATTGTTTCTGCGTCTCTTCCAACCTGGTCCACAGGCATCACAGTTACAGGGGGCGGCCCTCCATATCACCACGGAGCAGGAACAGAAGGCAAGTGGACATTGTCATCCAATTTGTGCTGCTGCTTGGACTTAGTGCCACACGGAGAGAAAACGCGCTCCACATCACCACCGGAAAGCGATTGTGTAATGAAGCACGCTTAGCGGACAACCAAAACACAAATGCGGAAAAATTGCAAAAAAAAAATTGCGAAATTGCGTAAAATTGCGAAAAATTGCGGACCCCAATCCCCCCCCCTGCACTGTGTCAAACATACCCCCTGAGTTTGGCTCCGCAAGCTTCTGCTTCACCATCTCCACTTGCTCCTTCAAGTACTGAATGCACAGACCCAAGGTGCCTGCATCGGCCACGTGTTGCCGGAATGCGTTGTGCTCGGCCAGCTGCTCCAAGATGTTAAGACAGCAGCAGAACATCTACGCAGCAGGAGAACACGAATGGGGGGAGAAGCGGAAATCTGTGCGGCATGTGGACTGCAGAGGGTTGTTGAAGGTTTTGGATGGGCATGGAGCTGTGATTGAGGGTCTTGGAGGAGAAACGATCGCTGACGGCTGAGGAGGGCTGCGGCAGGTTAGTGAGAGTCATGGAGCGTGCCCCCGCGGGTCGTGCCCCCGGGTGCGGCACACCACAACGTGTTTGTTGAGCCTACCCGGCACTCGAAAGTGCGACCCCGGTGAAGAAATGGTGCCCCCCACGGTTTTCAGGGCTAGCGCCATGTGTCAGGAGCCACCGCATGTCGTGAAGCCTCACCACCTCACCAACCCTTCGTGTCCTTTCAAGGCCAGAGGACAGGAGGTTGTGTCAAGAACATGGCGGCACAAGAGGTGGCATTTCGCCCAGCATTAGTGTAGGGGGGGTGGGGGGTTGGCACAAGGCCTCGGTATCTGATTATTTGCCTTTGGCGGCGCCTTGGGGGGGGGGGGGGGCGACATATATCCGCATTTGAACCTCTGACCTCTCGCCACCACCACCACCACCACCACCACCGCCACCGCCACCACCACCACCACCACCGCGACCACCACCGCCTCCACTGCCACCTCCACTACCACCACCACCACCGCTACCACTACCACCACCACTACCACTACCACGACCGAAACCAAAACCACTACCACTACCACCACCACTACCAATACCAATACCACGACCATTGCCACTACCACTACCACTGCAGTGGAACCCACCAAAGCCGAGGTAGAGTATGGCCGTAGAAATTGTAGAATGGTGTGGATGGTTGTAGCAGGTTCTGGAGGTTTGCTGAGGGGGGGGGGTTGAGAGGATCCGCAGCATGCCGCGAGCACCCGCTGCCAGAATCTCCTTCGGAGTGAGAGGCACCAGCCAGGCATACCTTCTCCACACCGTTCATCCGGACACGCAGTAGCGCCAGGAGTGTAGACAACGCTGCCAGTGCACACCCCACATTTGCGTGCTGGTCAACCACGGCGGGGGATAACGTGGCGAACGCAAACAGTGCCTCCAGCATGCTTTGAGTGGATGCATCCATCGTGCCTGAAGCGGAAGTGTGGACTTGGAAAAGGGGCTTCAGGAAGTCAGGAGTTCAGGGGTTGGCAATCGCGCATTGAAACAAGCTAGACATTCCACCAAAATTCAAAACGGTGACTTTGAAGTTCGGGTGAAGACGGCTTACAAGGACGGGCCTGTATTTGGATGCAAAGAACAAGTTAAAGGTGCTATGGCTTGTGTGGTGATGCAAAATTAGGCATGCAGCTAAGTACTATTTGTTCGCCAGCATTTCTAGAGGCCCACCCATCAACTAGAAGCTGCAGACCTAGTGGTGTTGACAACAGGGATTCCATCAGACATCCGTCTCAAATGACCTTGTGTGTTGCCAGAGGGGCAGACAGAACGGGGGGGGGGGGCTTAAGCACAGTACGCGGGCAATGTGACTACTTGGGCGAACGAAAGGCATCCAAGTAGTCACAAGATAAACAGTAACCATCCAAGAATGAGCCATCCACACTAAAGGAAGGAGCATCTAAAATTAACATAACTACCTGACGTGAAATATGCAAAAATTAACAAGAATGATCCAAAAACTAAAAGCAAGCATCTCAAAATCAATAACAAGCATCGGCCTTGGGATTTTTGAATGTTTTCTTGACAAAAGAAACATTTAAAGAAAATAAACACCGAAATAAACAATTTGCAGGCCACATAGCAAATGTCTTCTTGCTTGCATTTACTTTGCAGCTTGTGCCCCCCTCCCTTCCCCCACAAAACATTCAAAAGACCACACTTTGGTTAAAATTATCGGGAAAAAAACACGAAAAAACAACAAAAAAAGGCAAATCCACATGTAGCTAGACAACTAAACAAGGCACGGCACTTCGGCAAACCATGTTGCCACCAAGATTCTCGCTAGCAAGGTTTGAAAGGTGGATCATGATACAAGGCAAGACCAAGAACGCAATGCAAGAGTGCTATCACGATGATGAATGCTTGATCTAGAAAATGTTCAACTACAAACAGCCCCTTTCCATTGCCTATTTATGGACAATTTTATGTTGGTCAAGATTGATGAGCCCGGTAGCAAGACCTTTGCCACAGAGGAGTCTTGCACGTTCTACTTAAGTGCTTGTCCATCAAAGAGATTACCTGTCTAAATGTAGTGTGGTGGAGTGAACTGTCCCTACACCTGATAATAGCAAGTGTGCTTTGTGTGATGAAGTGGTGGATTATAATACACTGCAAGACCGAGAAAGGCAATGCAAAGGTGTTATTCTGCAAGTGCCACACAGATGCCCGTCTCAAACACATCCCAACACTCATAACCCTGGACCAGTGGACCGTGTGCGTGTGCGTGTCTGTGTCACATACATTGTGACTTCATCGAGGCAAGCAAAGGGTAGGAGCCCGAGTGAATGAACATCGTCGGTGCGTCGGAAAATTGCTTTGCGGGACCCTGGCCATGACACGCTGTTTTCGGGACGCACGACAATCCAAATACCTCCGTTTGCTGACAGCTGCTTCACCCTCTCGGCCGCCTTAGAAAACAGAGCCACCAACGACCCTTGGGGACTGTGCACCCCGATGGAAGCCAGCAGCTCGCTGCCCTGGGTTTCGCGGGCATGGTCACTGTTGACTAGCGACGCAAGTAGATACAATCCACTGGTCAGCACTTCCTGTGAAAGACGCAGCAGGCATGCCAGGTACCACGGCCCTTGCTCGTGCGACGCAACACGCCCTGCCGTAAGGGATCCTCAACCCGGGGAGGGGAAAACCAGGAACGTGCGAAAATTGGAATGGCGAAATTTGGTGTGGAGAAAATTTGGCACCAGTTCGTAAATACCAATGAAAATTTGGGACCAATTGTGGCACAACAACACGCATGGACCGTGAATGGTGGTTGTTATTTGCTCTGGGCCTTTGGTTGGTTGCTGTTATTCCTTACAGCTTCTGGATGGTTGCTTCGATGCTCTCACTTCCTGGAGGCTGTTGGGCACAACGGAAAGGTGCATGCCAAGAGAGCTGAAATGACACCCGGGTAAATGGCTTCGGGCCTTCAAATACCGTGGCATAATGTGGCACACTTCCGTTGCGCCAAACTTTGCCATTCCAAATGTCGCCTGTTCTTAATTCCCCTCAAAAGGCGAACACATCCAATCCCAACCCCCGGGATGGATGGGCCGGGTGTACTGAAAACACAGCGAACAGAATCGTGCATCTGTCGGCAGTTCAGGATGGTGTTGTGCAACTGCGGCTTGGACAGAACTTACAAGGTCTGCGACTGCATGCAAATGAGACCCGATGCAGCCACACGCACGAAATGCGTCTACGGGGCTACCAAGAGTCTCAACTTGCACCCAGCCCCAGCCCGGGTGACTGTTTCTTTGCGCAATCCCCTCGTAAAGGCTCCGGAAAGCGGCGGCCGGTACAACACACACCTGCGGGACGGCGTCGGACTGGAACAAGTGGGGCAGGTCGGCTTGGAAGTAGGGGTTGTAGTGGAAGAATAAGCTGATGTAATCCGTGCTGGACAATGCTGCGGGACAAAAAAGCGGGACGATGGGACGAGGGATGTGGTGAAGGGAACTCACAGACTCCAAGGGCCTGAGGATGCTGTTGGGACATCAAAGGGAGGGAGTGGGAGGCAGGAAGGCGGGGGAAAAGGGGGGGGGAGAGGACTGAGGGCACCCCTTCAACAACAGAAATCAACTCCGTGTGAAATTTTCTCGACTCACAAGGCGTCCACTGAAGGAGGGCCTCGCAAAGAGACTGAAGGAGGGGCGGTGGTGGTTCCAGAAAGGCTGTGGAGAACCGCGTTTGGTGTCCAGTGCTCTGCCTTTTGTGTGACCTGTTGTTGTGGACCGAGGTAATTGTTGGGGGGAAATGATACATTTGTCGGTGAGAGTCAAAAACCTGCCCCACTGCAGCAGTCTGGTTATGTGGCAGCCACTCCCCAACCAGCGCTAAGAGGCCTTGCATTCAGTCCCTTGATCTATCATCTATCATCCATCATCCATCACATCTGCTTTGAGAATTGTAACTCAAGGCCAGGGGGTTTCTGGATCACCAAGTGTTACACATCTGTGGTGCGTCCCAGGCATTCCCTTAGGTTCCCTGACGGGTGTGCAGCGGGTGGTGTGTGTGCCACAAAAGCCGAGTTAGTACGTAACCCCTTCCCCCCCCCGGCGGCCCTGTTTGACATTTCCCACATCAGTGGTGGTGAGCATCCTCCAAATGCCACAGTCTTGGGAAACGCTTTGTGTGTCATACCGGCGCCGGCATGGGAGGGAAGCCAAGGGGCAGAGGGGCAACTGTCCCACTCTCACCAAGTCAAAATAATTCCCCCTGTGGGCTGTGGGGGTTAGCCGAGCGGGGTCCCAACCTCTCGCTGTTTTTTGAACCCGCACCCTCACTCCCAACCCCATCAAAGACCCACGAAATGTTGCTGGTTGAATCATGCTTGCGTCCAATGCAATGGGTGGGCAACCGACCCACCGATCCACGAGTGGCGGATTGCCCCCTCAAGACGCGAACACATCCAGTCCCAACCCTTGGGATTTTGGTTGGCCGGGGGTACTGAGAACACAGCGAACAGAATCGTGCATCTGCCGGCAGTTCAGGATGGTGTTGTGCAACTGCGGCTTGGAAAGAACTTACAAGGTCTGCGACCGCATGCAAATGAGACCCGATGCAACCACACGCACGAAATGCGTCTACGGGGCTACAAAGAGTCTGTCGAATCAACACCACGTGTCACACTGTGCACACTGCTTCATCGGACAGGGTCCGAAAAATCCAAAATCGAGGCACAAAATCGGGTCGAATCGGGGGGGGGGGGGGCAATAGGTCTCTACGGCTCCAGGCAGCCACTTGGGCCTGTAATTTGGCCCCCTGCGACCTCCTGCATCGACAACGCGGAGTGCACAACGCTTCCCAGGGGATTCGGCAAGAGGCCCATGACATGTGCTTCTGCAGAGGCACGCAGGCACAAGCAATCGTACTGACGCCCGGCGTCTGCAGCGTGGCGGGCACGAGACCTAGGATGCTCAATGCCAGTAAGCGGCTGCGGATCCACCACAAGCGCTGGTCCTTCTGGTCGGCGCCCAGAGTCCCGGCCATGCGCACGCGCAGCCAAAGTGAGTACAGCGTGGCTGCAGGGACGTGTTTCGCCAACGACTGCAGCAGGAGGACCGCCGGTGGGACCACTGGGCCCCCCTCAGGGGTGGCGTCCTCGGCGGCAGTCTTAATGGCCGCCTGGATATCCCCGATTTCAACCTGATACATATCCTTGCCAGTCTTGGAGATGTACGGGTGCATCTCGGCGTCCTTGGCGCTCTTCACGACGCCCTTTTCCTTGCCATCCTTGTCTTTGGGGTCTTTGGCAGGTGCCTCGGCCTCCTTGAAGAACTCGAGACGCAGTGAATTCAGGACGCTGATGTCCTGGCGAGACAGTGCAAGGCTGGTCCGGTGCACTGCCGCCATCCCCATTGCCCACGCGAACAGAAACAGGAGCAACAGCAGCAGCGGCAGTAGCAGCACTGCCGCCCAAAGCACCAAAATCTGAAAATCTGGCCTCAAAGCACAGGAACGCGGCCAGCAAATCACACGGAGTAAGAAACGGGGACGAAAATTGGCGAGCAAAATGTGCTCCCTTGACCATCAGGAAACACCATACTGCACACCACAGGACCGGACAATGGTGAGAGTACACATGCTCTACCCCCCACCTGTGCCGCCCGTGCTTTGATCATGGGGGCATGACTATATTCATCATGAATTGCACCGGCGAAAACTGGTCCCACTGGCATTTTTTGAAAACGTAGGCTAACAACGATTGCATGACCGTCGCTTGTTTGGGCTATGGAGATCAGGCATGCGACGGTGTGTGAGAAGCCCCAGGAAAAGCAGAAAAACACGGGGCTTTGCAACCCAGGGAAAGCTTACTTCCCATCATGTACAAAGAACGGGGCCTCCACAAAATCTACCGTCTGGGTGCACTGTTCTTGCGACTGCTCTTGCACGTCATTCAGCTATTGCGGTAAAGGGACAACTAATTAGTTTCCATGAAAAACCCCGCTTTGGGGAGTGCAGCCGCTGATTTTAATCGACTGTGTGCGTGCATTTGGGTGTGTGCATTGTGTGGACAGGTATGGAGATGTCTCTTGATTTATTCGAACCAAGATGTATGAGAGATGTACCCGTGGAGTGGCAAATGGCTTGCATGCAACTCCCAAGGCCATGGCATTAGCCTCTCTCCATTTTGCTTCGCGCTCAAATCAATGCAATTTGTTTTTGGAGTAGGGAGCCTTGCCTTGTTACCTATGTGGTCTTACGCGGTAAACAATGTGGTCTTACGCGGTAAACAATGTGGTCTTACGCGGTAAACAGGTCTCTCTCTTTTGCGTTGCTGCACTTGGATTGTGAGTTGGATTGAGGTAAGATTGGTGGCGTCACGAAGGATTTAGCTTGAATATGAAAGTGACAACCGCACCAAGGAGGAGTTCGAGCCCAGCGACCGCTTGTTGTGGTTTTTTTTGGGTCATATGCGATGTGCTTAGTTGCTTGGAAAAAGGCACAACAAGTGTTGAATGGTGTGTGTGGGTGTGGGTGTATGTGTGTGTGTGTGTGTGTGCAAGCGTGCGCGATGCCAAGGTGCTCATTGATGGAGACGAATAACTTTGGGCGAACCCTAGTTGCAGTGAATCCAGAGCACCATTTGCTATTTACACACACATGGCTATTTTTTTTGTGTTGCTTTGTCGGTTTTTGTTGGCCGCCAAATGCGAGTTTGCTTTAGGCATCACCTTATGTCGTGGTGCTTGTCATCATGTCATGGTGATTGTAATGCGTGGCCGGGGACGTCACAATGGTTGGTTGTGCTCAACTACTCCTCTGGTTTCTGCCACAACAACTGCCTCAGGTTGTTTGATTGTGTGCACAGGGACTAGTTGCGTGAACGTGCAGCGCATGAACTGTCGGCTAATCTTTTGTGCAGCGACACCCAGGTTGTTGTCGTGTTGTTGAGTCTTCTATGGTTAAAATCCGCCCAATATCTATGTGCTACGAGTTGCGCTGGGAGTACATGCGTGTGTGGTATGGGTGGTAACAAGGTACATACATACTTACAACGAGTGTATGGTGAGATAAATAGTGTCCCACACGGACATGAGTGGTAAACCCATTAGTATAAACAGCGCCAATCCGTGCCCAGAACATGATGGACCAAGGAGATAACGTTGCTTCAACTACATACCTTAGCCTGATGAGCACCACAAGGCTACTGTGGGGGGTGTAGATGCAACCCACATCCAAGAAAGTGCATTTGCTTAAATACACACACCAACATACCCGTCGGCTCTCAATGTTGAGTTGGGTGAGATGATGGTTTACTTTATGTACAACCAGTCGTCACACAATCACACGCAACCATTGCAACCAAGTAAGCAAATTCCATGTCTCAACATATCATAGTGCACATCCCAGTGTGACGAGGTGTTGCACAGTATCAACTTGTCCACAACATATGTTTTCCAAGAGCAAAGCGCACATGTGAAACCCATGGCATCACAAGTGTTGAAACCATGGATGGATAAGGGGTTTCATCCATTGGTGAAGATGCACTTCGAAACATTCGGCCAAGGAAACGGTTTAAGAATTTTGATTCGGCCACAAGCCGCAAAAGTCAAAAGTTGCACAGGGCGACTCGTTGTATGACGATCCATAGTTGCGAACCCTAAGCGAGCGAGGGATGGAAAGAATTTTTCGTCACACCTCGTTGCTAAAGCTTTCTTTCGTACAAGATTCGAGCAAGGATGGCGAAGAGCCCCAACCTCCACTCAAGGACAAGAATACGTCCTTGAGCGATGTCACGTCGGGCGTGGCTCGGTAGGACGACTTTTGGCAAACGAGTTGACAATGAATAACATTCAACACATGGTAAACGACTTGAGAGGATGCTGAGTTGAGGAACCACCGGATGCTCTAAGAGATAAAGAGTAGGAGTGAGGCAACAAGTCCGACAAAACGCATGCAGCTCTTCGAGAGCGTTGCGAGGTACCCAAATAGGTTTCGTTGCGTTTTGGCGTAGCATACTACAACGCCTTGCGTTGCGACTATTGCAACAAATAACAAAGGCTGCCGAAACACGTGAGCGGTTGTATTGCTTCGTTTCTTTCGCGTGGCGAAACAAAGCACGTACGTGCAAATTGATAATGTGGGGCGCCATTGTGGGGTTCCAACACAATTATCAACCAATAGATTGGCAATATACCTCAATGGAAAGAACGGCTCCCTTCAACTTAGAGGTCTCAATAATACAAGTCAACAAGCGGAAAATCAGAACCGCCTGCACGACAGATGCACGTAGCAAAATTAATTGTATGGGAAGTAGCAAGGAAAGTGCGCTAGTACTACTATTTTCACTAGTCCGAAAACATAGACAAGATGGCAGGATAAGCGTTGTTGTATGCACACCTCCTCTTCAAGGGCTGGAATGAAGTGCTTCTGCCCTTCGTTTTCAACTTCGAAGCACTTGTTCTTCTCCCTGTAGTCTGCAAAGAAACTTTCACAACGTTGCACGACATCTCCCCAGTTTGAATAATCTCCTTTTACACTGGTCGTGAACACGGCTTGTAGATCTTCAACTTCCTTGATCACCTTCGGGATATCCTCTAGTTTACACGTGGTCAATTTGGCAATCAACTCCTTCTGTTGTGGAGGTGGCTCCTTTGCTTTCTTGTGCAAGAAGGCGAAGGCCTTGTTTCGGGCCTAGACACGGAATGGATGACAATGCTTCAGAGTACCTCAGGCCAGCCAAAACACCACTGACAATGCATCAACACCCACACAAAAAGAAGTAGTGTGGCCCCTGGGAAGGGAGGAACCTGACCCTTTACTTTGGCTGAGATTCCTCAGACATTTAAAAAATTTTCGTGGCAGTAGCATACCATTGCATCAAATCTTTCCTCCGGATCAGGTGTTTGAATTCAGTCAGCGAATTCTACCAAAATCGCCGATATTGCCAAATTGAGCCACCAGTCGCAACGGTACAACCGATCGGTCGCGGCTGGCGATCGCGAGCAGAATACAGCAGATTTATTTGTTTGTGCTACAATGTTACTACAATGGATTCCGGAAAAAATTGTCAGAACTTTCATCTGTAAATTTTGGGTTTCCCCCACCAATGCCCACTCTGTTGATACTCATGGTAGGAATGCAAGGGGGGGGGATAGGCGACAATCTGGGAACTTTTGGGGGGGCTCGGCGATTCCCATTCTCAAGTCCGGCTGAGCAATTGCCGGAACCGAAAAACGAACTCTTTGGCTGGAAGTTTGCTCTTGTTGGCTACGCTTGCCTTTGTGTAAGACGCCGAATCCATGGATTAGCGCAATTTGAATTTAACCGGTCAATCGACAACGTCCATGGGTTGCTGCTACCACAATTAACGATTTGCCACTTTCGTTGGTTACGACGTTTATGTCTATGCTGTTAATGTGAGTTTAAAGCTTGTTTCGGCTTCGTTTTGAAAAAGTCGTTTTGTCGGACACGAACGTACCTTTTCCGTAGCTTTAACCATCTTTGTCTAGTGCATTTGTGCTTTGCCGAGCGGGTACATGGGTGCCGCAAGGTATATGCGGCCGCCGACCTATGTAGGAGGGAGGGAGGGAGGGACGGGGGGGGGGGTGTCCTATTCTCAACCCAGAATTCTCAGTTTGTCGCCGATTCTCTCCCCAAGTTTCGTGTAAGAAATGGGATCTGTTGGACAATCCAAACGCACAAAGCAAAGTGATGTATTCGCGAGTGGAGGTATTCGGAAATTTGGAAGTACCCTTTTCACACCACTAGGTCACGGCTAATGGAAGCGAAGTCCAATCGCGAGAGAAGCTTGAAGAACAACGAAAGAAACGTTCTATCCGCGCTGTTACTACTTACAGTGGTAGGGGTGACGACGACTTTGGTGTCTCACCAATGGGCGCACCACTTGAATGATGACGATAAGCTTGGGAAAGTAGTGGTCAATGTTGGATTATTCCGAATGCAAATGTCGGTTTGCAATGATTCCGGGTGTTCCAATTACGGTGCTCCCCATGTGTTCGACGATTGGATGATGCCTTTGACAGGTGTGTGTTCGGAGTCTCATGCGTCGTTTGCCGGGGAACTAGGTCCGTGGGCACGGGAGTGCTGGTGGTGTGTCACAATTGCGTGACGGATTGGTGTGTGGCAAGTGAGAGCACTTCGTGAGACTACAAGCTCAAGAATGGGCTTTAACGCAAAAAATGTGTGCCATCAAATTTACAAATGGTGCCACTCAAGGTCGTGTGAGACATGTAATCTACACCGGTCCCACGGCTTCTATCTACTCCAAATCATCACCCTCCCTCCGTTGTGATACAACTCTCACCTACGGAAAGATTTTCAATTGGGTTTCTTGGTGAGGAGCATTTTAAATCGTTCACCATGACCCGAGCCACGTCGAAAAAGTGCGCATCAATCCATCCCACTCTACGTTTCATCAAATTACCCGTCATGCTCTTAGGTGTCGTGGTTTGCGCACAAGCTGTCCTCGAGTGCCTTGCTTTGTTTGTGGCCCTGAAGAACTTCTCGATGTGGCACGTGAGGACCATGGTTGCGGGATCCGCAATCGCCGGCACCATTGCGGGGCTCATGTTCCCTCACGCCTACACAATTTGGAAGGTTTGGATGCTTGGTGATGCTCTGTTTCAAATCAAGCTTCGGTGAGGGAAGCTTAGGTTGCAACCGACGTCGCCTAATACTCGAATATGGGACGGTGTTAACGTCGTTCTTGCATCGCATGGTTCAGGTCACCCAAGCCACCCGCCACAATGCTACCATGGAGCACAACTTCTTTATCATGCTTGCTGCCACATGTGTGAATTGGGGCCTCGTTGTGTATCTCGTCGTCACCGCCGATGTCCCCAAAGTCCAAGAGGAGATGGCCATCACAGAGGACGACCCGGTGCCCATCACCCAAAAAGAAAGGAAGAAGGGGCATTTGCGCACGACATCGTGGGGTCGGGAGCCCCCCATTCTCCTCACCGACGTTGACCACCCCAAGACCCCGAAAAGCCATGGGTTAGTGTAACCCCAAATGCGATACTCTTGATTTGGTCCTCCTTGACCTTTCTCTTGTTGGCTGCCAAACAGTCGCTATTACATATCCAAGAGGCCTTCTTTAGGAGGTGATTTGTCCGCACCTTGGCAACTCCATGATTCTCTTTATATTTGGAGGATGCAGGTCAGGGGTTAGGCGGTGCACACAATTTGTCATTTGACATGCCGATTCCTCGCACATTTGCAGATAGTACACTACCCCGATTAATTTGATCCCCTTTGTACTTGGTATACTTTTCCAAAGGGGCTTTTGCGACGTTATTTAGATCCCCAAACTCGTCATATGTGGGGGCTCAAAAACACCGTTTGTTTCATCCTTCTTGCACCTTGGTCACGGTTCCTTCGAAAAGGCACGCATAACCCGTTTTCAAACCTCCATTGATTTGCGTTAGTGCCATGTGCCCCCGGGGGGATTTTCCAATTCACACCCCAACAGAGTGTTTCGTTTCTAAATAAACCCGTTTGAAAGTTTTTCCTCTTCACCTTAAGAGATGAAAGCTGGCAAAGGGTTGAAACATTTTCTTTTGTGCTATTGAGATGGGGGGGACGGTGCGTGCCACCCCAATAGCTACTTACCCTACCACATCGCGCTTGATCATACGCAAATCAAGCCATCGAGAACAAATGGTTAGGTGGTCTAGTCGCCACCAAATTCCTTTGCAAATAGTAGGTCTAGTCGCCACCAAATTCCTTTGCAAATCAAAAATAGGCCATCGTTTGGTGACAGGAACGCCACAAAGAAGTTTTTGTGCTTGTAGTCGGCTTCAAATTTGCGGCCCCTTCGATGAAAATCCTTTTTTGCCGACAATTTTCTGATTTGGTGGGTGGGTTGATCGGGCGGAGGTGGTCACGAAATGGCTCCCCACCCAAACCTTATTCATAAGCATAAGATGGTTTTGTGTTGTGCAAAAGGAGCATCGGGAATGCTTTGCTTCGCGGCCAAAGGGTACGATGTGATCGGTGAGATGTACGACACTGTAGGGTGCATTATGCACCCCCGTGCATTGTCCCTCACCCCGTCGTGGAACCGTGGCAATGCACCAATCCCATCTTGGACAATGTCCCCACAATCCCGATGTTGGGCAAGTGAAGGGTCGCGAGGGTGCACATAGCAATGTTGACTTCGGCGTATTCTTGGTGAGCGCACATCATTTTAAGTTGAAAAGCAGTGCTTCCAAGATTGGAAGCGATGCGTCTTTGACTCTTGACTAGTGAGAGGCACCCAATATTGCCACAACTCCAAGCGGTGGTAGTTGCAATGGTGCATTGCATATATTGCGTAGCAGTGTCTGCACGTTGCTAGTAGCATTGCAAGGGCCTCCGAATGTGGAGAACCTGTCAGGGTCCTAGAGCTTTCAAAGGTCCGTGGCTTGCAGGCAATCTAGCATGCCGCGGATTGAAGAATGCATGCAGTATAATATTGACTGCAAGATACTTCCATATGCTAATTGGGTCACTGTCCAAGATTTTTGCTTTTCTACGCCTTTGCACATTTTAACGAGGGGGGGGGGGGGGGGCTCCTCCCGTGGATCCACTCCGGCGCCCAACCAAAGCCCTTCCACCGGTACTGCAACCCACTCGAACCCGATTGACCTTTTTGTGGGATGTTGCACGAGGGCAAGGGGGGAGTGAATCCTGCACCCCGTTCTCGAGAGTATGCTATCAACTCGACTGCAGTTTTACACCTGCACCTCTTCAGCCAATATCGCTGGACAAAAGCATAGCCGGGGCGGATGATGCGAGTATCCGAATGGTACGATACGAGTGATCCTTGTTTCTTGTTCTGGCCTGTTCTACTAGTGCCGGGCAAGCTCGCAAAGAAACTCGGCACTAGGGATACAATGGTCGCACGACACTACGCTAACGCTGTTCGGGGCATTGTGTCCCAAGCCTCAATGTGCAGGGACTATCGCCACGCCGTCAGGCTATCTCCTCTTGCTGTTGGGCTTTGAACAGAGCATTGGCCATCCGTGGGGGATAACATCCAACATACCTTCAAATAGTGAACACTGACCACTGTCTCAGAGACCTCGTTGGGCAAAATCAGCAATCCGTGTTTGCAGGACGTGCTCGGTAAAGTTGCATATCTGCGGTGCGGAGTTTTGGGACCTGGGGGTTTTCAGTAGTCTCGTTTTGCATGCCCGGTGTTTGGACTCCATTGGGGGTTAAATGTGGGGAACGGTGTCCAAACACTTGTGATCCCTTCGCATGCCTGAGCTGCTGCACCTGCCCCTTTCGGTCGTCTTGCTACCCAGATGCCTGGAAAAAAAAAGCGCAGAAGCGGGTTCACATTCCAATTCGACCCCCGCACAGCGCCACTTCACATGAGGCAAGGTCTTGTTTTCATATTTCATAATGATGCGGCTGAACAACTTATTCGACATAGATGTTGGGATAGACTCTTGGGAGCACAGGCGCACATTGCTGTAAGACTTACAAGCATGTCTCTTCCCCCTCTCATTTGAATACGACCAACTAAAAGTAACATCAGTCCCTCAGCAGAACACTAGTTGTGGGCAGAGAAAAGCCTCCATGCACGAAGCACATCAAGTGGGCGCAGTCTGTAGATAAGCTGCGAAACGACCGATCGTCAGAAGGGAGTAACCGGCTTTTCTCCACCGCCAGAACGCCAGAAGTCACCGTTTTGCTCTTGTGCTCTCGTCGGTTCCCAAGTGATGTCAGGGAGCGTTCAGTCCCAAAATTTGATGCAGAAGCTTAACCCTTTCGCATCCATGGGCTCTCACACAATGGCGTGCGAGGCATCACATCGATATTCTGATGGCAGGTTCCTCTACAATTGCAGTTCTTGGGATGTTGCACCACAGATGGTGTTTTGTCCCTCACGTAGATTCCCACTGCATCCGGCCTCACGTAGATTCCCACTGCACCCCGATCTAGATTTGATGATTACTCCCGTGAAGACAGACACCCTCTTAACATTGAATGCTTTACAATGTGGACACTACACATCCATTGGCATTATTGTGTGTGACAGCAGCATGCCATGCATGGATTTCCATAAGTGATCCATTCTTGAGTAGGTCAAAGACATCGAACACCGGATTATCACCGTTATCATGATTACTGGGGCTGCGCTGAATCCATGGCTTTGCGCCGTCGCGATCTGCCAGTCCTCGTGCATTCGCAGCCCACGTGTTGGTGGATGGACTGTCCAAACAGTACCTTAATTCTACTGCAGGTCATTTCTTTAGATGGACTTGCTCTTTCAATGTGTTACACACCGCTAACATCTCGGAGGCAGCACTGACCCAAGAGATAGCCCTCCACAAAGTTCACAACCCCCACCGCAGCATCGGTACCCCAACATCTGCAGCCGTGCCCAGCGGCCAGTAATCATGCAGCAATTGTATCTGCGTCTGCAGTCACATCGTGCTGGTACCCCCCTACATGCGTCAGAACCATCCAGTCAGGATTGCTTGGTTTTTGCTTGTGGAGCTGAACGTTTTTCTGAGGCAACACTTCCCGACCACATCTTTGTGCATGACCCCAAACTGAAGTGCGTTTGGCAGCCATTTCTTTTGCGCCAAGACTGGAGGGACTACACACACGCGCGCGCATGCGCGCGGTCCATGGGAGGTTCTCACCAAGGCCAGGGGCAGGTGCAGGGACCCAAGGCCACCAGCCAGGGCAAGAGCGGAGCACCCTAACGCATACCTGACCCTGATGACCCATGCTGATGTCCCTTCTTCCCCCCCCCCCCCCGCGCGCCCATGCAGGCCTTCCTCTATTATGTACCCCCCCCCCCTTCGCGCGCCACACACACAGCCTGTGCACAGCCATGTGTTGCACTACAGGAGGCGCAGTCTTCATACCGGACACCTCAGAAGAGGCAGCGTCCAATATGCAGCCAGCCCAGGATGGCAAAGCCCATGAGGGTGCTGAGGGCGCGGTGCGGCGCGCGGTGCGATGTCAGCCCGGTGCGCACAACATATGCTCGCACTAAAAGTTGCTGAAACGTGGCCAGTGTGCAATGTATGCAATGGTTAGGTGATGCTATTGGTGTGCATGGGGAAAACACGCTTTGGGGGCATTATCTGGGGGGAAGTGGTGATGATGCATGCACAAAAGTTTCCCATTTTAATGTATTTTCTCCCCACATATCACATGTCCATGAATTCCGTACTGTTGGCACCAGGCACTGGTGTCTTCTATCTTCGAGGCACTACTAACAAGCGTGTGCCCGCCACCATTGTGGGCTCATCATCAAAGGCGGATTGTGTGGCAATCCAATATGAGCGGTCTGGCCATTGCCAGCTGTATGTAGACTGCCCAAGAGAGTGCTTGACCTTCCCCTTCTGTACATGCAGAATTTGTTTTTACACATTACATCTCTTTTTTATTGGCCATGAGAGCCGCGGCCCCATTTGTATCTCAAGCAAAACGGCCTCCTTGGCAGGGGTTATGGGCAGCTGCAACCATCAATACCGTAGGGATGAGGTCTTTGGAGTGGAGGAGACTGTTGTTGCATGCTAACCCCTTAGGCCACTCTGTCCCTGGCTACCTTCCAAAAGGGTGCAACATGGTCAGGGGCACCGGAATCGGCTGAAAGGCACGGGCTTGTGCAAAGCTGCAAACAAGCACCAGCCTATTAATAGCGGTGCTGGTGGTACGGAGCTCAGCACACCCTCTCAGCAAGCGTCAACGAACACTGGTCCAGTTGGTTATGAGGGCGGAAGTGTCGGCAAAGAACAGGATTGCCAACGAAATCCTGCCTGCAGCGTTTAGGATTTGCCGTGGGGGCAGGTTCAGTGGTCAGTCCCGGCGGATGGCAACCTCAGAATATCGCACACAAGGCTCATCTGAGCGATTATCTTCGATGTGTCGTGTTATTTCAAACGATGCAACAGCTCTACGTTTATGGTTGCGTTATTTCAAACGATACAACAGCTCTGCGTTTATGGAACTGGTTGTGGAACTTACAAGGTGTCCCAGGCAATCCTTCCATTTCGCAGCCATTGTGAGGCACAAGGGTATCCACTGCCCCCCTTGAACAGTGGTCGGACTCCGAGAAACAGCGGCTTGCTGGAATCATGCGTGCAAAACGGAACTCGGGTAGACTGCCACACCCTTGGTCTCTGAGCCTCTGTTGGCTGCATTCGTTTCATTGTCGCTTTGGGGGGGCGAGGGGGCCGTCACCTTGGCCATGTTCCCTTGACGGTGAGAGAGACACTGCGAACGACATGTGTGCGGCGAGGTGGCATGGCCAGCCGTTGGGCTTTTCGAGTGGTGTTTCGCAGGCTCCTTCAAGCGCGCCAAAGCATCATCAGCCACAGCGGGGGGGCGTGGCCATGTTTTGGGGGTTGCCGGGTCCTGTGAACAACACAGCCACTTCCTGTTCACCGCAAGCGGGCGATGGGGGGCGCAGAAAGCTGCCCATTTCCAACCGGGCCGTCTTTCGGGGTCCCGCACTCTCTACGTGGGTTGCAGAGGATGGCGAGGCAGTGGGCGTGGAATCGCGCACGCACAATAGAGACGGTCATGGTGCACCGCATCACTAGAGCGGCATGGACTCATCAGCACCACACTCTGAGGACCCTGGATCTTGGCAACCTCAATAGTGCCCTGAAAAGGAACAGGCTTCAGTGTACCCCCCATTTGATCAGACCACCCCCCGGGGGAACGCACCCGAAACGGACCCCCCCCCCGCCGCCGCTGCGGGAAACACAAGGAATCTGTGACTCAAAGCAAGACAGGCAAACACGAGGGCATGATCCACAAAATGGCCGGGAAACTGCCTGTGGGATGCATGTTCAGCTGCACTGAGAGGCAGGCTCTGCGTGCCACTTTTTCTGGCGCGAGTATTTGACTTTGAAGAGCTGCACATGCTCAACAGGGGCCACTGGACTGGGCCCTCCGGCTGCAGGCTTGGCTGCCACCCGGGCAGCAGGCCAGACTCACCAGTGAGCTGCACGGCCTCTGGCTCATCAACGGGAGGGGGTGATGGGGGGCGCAGAAAGGCGTCCAACTTCGTTGAGGGCGCTGGGGTGGGCTGTGGGGGTGTTTGCACACGGGGGAGAGACATCCGTGCTATAGGGGCACAGCCAGACGCCACTGTTCAAGGGGGTGGGGGGGGGGGGGGGTTGTAGAAGAACCGTGTGCATTTCAACCAGCTGCAGCAGGTGAGCCAGCTGGTCAGCTCCTGACACAGTGGCAAGTGAAGCTGTCAACAAAGGCCGTGTTCCTTCCCTGTGGGCCTGCTTGGTCTTGATCTCACGACCTCCACAAAGTGATCAATGGCATTTCCCATGGTCATACGCAGTCCACACAACAAAACCTTGCGCCACAGCCGCACAGTAAATTCTCTGCCCAGGTACATGAGAGGGGTGGGGGGTGGTCGGGGGGGGACCCCCCGCTGGGCCCTACTGAGTTTGGGGGCTGGAATGGGTAGAAGCCCCATGGACTATTGCTCCTTAATATGATTTCCTTCCTTCCCCGCTGGGCCCTACTGGCGTAGAGCTGTCACCCGCCCCCCTCCCCTTGTCTAAGCTACGCAAAAGTACGGAATTAATACGGTCCCTGCGCCTACTGTAGCTTAGACAAGGCCGTAGCTTGCGCGCGACCCATACAACTACCGGCACACACGCCACCACCAAGAAAGGGGAAGATAATGCACAAATATCCCCAAAATCAGAGCTCTGTGGGTTCAAGTGGACAAACAATCACAACAAAAGTGTCCATGACTCCATGTAATTGGCAGATTTGTCACCAAAACCATGTCTTATGAAGTTTCACTACATTTCATACCGAATTAAATTAGGTACGGAATGAATACGGTCCCTACGCCCGCTGTGGCTTGGACAAGGGCGTAGCTTAGCCATAAATCGACGACGGACGTCACCCCCGGTATCCCACCAGCAGGAAATCACAGTGCAAATTGTCTCGTGTCTCAGGCGGCGAAGCCGCAACACCCATTGTACAGGGTTTCCACCAGGGCGCCGTCAGGCGCCACCAAAGTTCATGCAGACATGCGCACAGGTCAGGCCTAATCACAGATACCGCGCCAGAGGCGCCGCCACGGATCTTCGCAGATATGGCGCCAGAGGCGCCGCCATGGCTGGTCATGGCTGCTGCATTACCCTCGCCCGCACCCTGCGAGTGTCGCTCACATCTGTACTAAACTCAGAGGCGTCCGACCCACTACTGTCTGTCAGCCAACTGTCGCTGTCCCCTGTGCTGGTCTCTGTGCCCGAGTCGTCCCCTGACGTCGCTTCACTGCTGGACGCACCAGAATCGACCTCAGACCCCGATCGCTCTCCTGCGGACGACATCTCCTCCAGCCCCAAGGGCGTAGCTTAGACATGGGGGGGGGGGGCTAAGTGGAACTGTGGGGTTGGGACAATATCCCCCGAAACAGGGGGGCTGGAGGGCTACCATGCACACCGCCCGCCCCCTTCCCGACCCCGGCACCTGAATGCGGGCGACCGTCCGGTCCTGGTGGTCTGGACTCATCCGTGGGTGCATGGGGACGGGCATGAAGGCCCAGTCGACAGGTCTGGAGCCGATGCAGCTCATAGGGCCCATCTATGGACCCCTGTGCCCGTGAACTCTCCCCTGTCCGCCCCAGTGGAAGGCCATGTCTGGCTGTGGGGGGAGCATTTGGCTAAGTTGCCAGAGCGCGCGACACGCGGTACCATCCCACGGTGTCGCCCGCTCTCACAACTTAGCCATTTAGCTAACCCCCCTCCCCCTTGCGCAAGCACCAGGAAAGTCAGGAAAGTGACGGTCAGACCGGGTCCTGGTGGTTAGACAAGGCGGTGCTAGCGCGCGACGCACGGTACCAAAAGAACGCATGTCCCGAAAACCTGCCCATACCTCACCCTAAGCACAATAGTCACAACAGGGCACTAGAACACAATGTGTAGGCAAATTTCAGCAAGGGGGTCCTCAATGCCCATCAGGGGCATCCGGAGCTGTGGAATAGAAACCCTGTCCCACCTTGCGCCTCATCTTGAACAATTGCAAAGGCTTGCCCTTTGGGGCAGGCTTTGGGGCAGGCTTGGCAGCAGGCTTTGGAATGGTTTTTTTTTTTTGGACAACCACACCAAAATAAAGAGCAGTGGGGTGCAGTACCAAGCAGATTGTTGTTTGAGCAGGAGGACACATCACAAGCATGACAATCACGCTTTGCCTAGTTCCTGACCATAAAACCGTGGTCAGAAAATTCGGTAAAAGTGACGGTCAGACCGGGTCCCAGGGCTTACACAAGGCGGTGCTTGCGCAAGGGGCTGGGGGGGGTGGCACAAGGCCTTGGTGGTTGGCTCTGTTAGCCTGTGGCGGGGGGGGGGGGTAAGTATCCAGCGCGCGCCACACACGGTACCATGCTCATGCAGGTGTTCCTGCCTGGGGTGCTGCTGCTTGGCCTGGCTTTCACATGGTCGACAGGCCCCCAGGGCATTGCCTTGGCAGCAGGCACCCCACTGGCCCATCACTAAAAGGGTGGACAGACAGCAATGCAACCTCTGTGACACAAAATAGTCTGTTTGCATAGAGTGGGCGGACCACCCACAGTGGCCCTCCAAAAAGAAGACTGGTCGTCGGCATGGTGGGTGCTGAAACGCACTGAATGCAACACTTTAGTGCAATGTACTAGCCTTTGGAAAGGGGATGGGAATGCTCTCCCATTCTTGGCCAAGCTGGCGCAGTTGCAGACACAATTGCGTCATTTTTTTCTCCGGGCCTGTCATGGACACACAGTCGCTATCCTTGTGGAGCATTGGCTGACACTTCACATGTGCGCAACAAATGTTCCTGCTGGTGCTCTGCCTCCAAGTTCTGTCCACCAGCCCCCTTTTTTGACCCCTTGTCGAGGAGTCAATCGTCATCTCCTGATCACCCCCATCCGAGCCTGCTGTTGGATGGGCGACGCAGTTGCGGGTGTAGTACAGATTGCACTTGTTGCAGTGAGTCATCAGAAAGAGTGAGTGAGACGGGATCACAGTCCAGCTCAGAGCCATCAGATTTCTCGCTCAGCACAGAGCCTCCAACGTTTAAGTCCCGTAGGCTGACCTCCTGAACGTGAGTGCACGGTGCATGGCAGTGCCCGTGGTGTATTGTAGACGTGATGCGGGGATGGAGTCCTTCATCATGAACCGTCGAACATACCTGCTCCACGCACTGATGTTTATGTTAGTGATCCACGGCCATCCGAGCCTGCTGTCTGTCTGGATCGTGCCTCTCGAACCCCAGCCCCCCCCCTTGCAACGGCGCCATAGACAGTAATCGGCGCTTGTCGCTCCCCCCTTGCAACATCACTCCCCCTAAAAAGCATAGGAAATGCTAGGCGCCCAAGAAAAATTTCTTTTGGCCATACTGGAACTGCTGCACTTTTAGTGCTACAATTGCGTGGTGCAACCCCCCCCCCCCCCCGGGCAGGAAGTTGGATATCTCGGTGAGGTGGAACTCAACAGTGAATTACACATTGCTCGAAGAACTGCAGAACATTGCTGCATATGCATACCAGGACGTGCATATGTGGAGTGCTTTGTGACCTGCTTGCGGCCCCCGGGCAACAACCGTCACTTCGTGACCGCCCCCCCCCCCCTCCGTTCGGGGGGAACCGTCATGACAATTGGGGGGGGGGGATCTCAAGGGGGGTGCAGGGCACCTGTCCTCGAAGCACCAGGGGTGCAAAAAGGCAGCACCCCGAGTTTTTGGCTGCAGAAGTAGGCAGCTGTGGAAAGATATGAGCCGAAACACAGACAACTGCAAACTGTGTGACTTTGCAAACGCCCCTTGGTGACTGAATGGCCGTGAGGGGCATTGGGGTGGGCATTCTCATTCACAGTCGTTTGAGCAAGTGCAACATTGCAATCCATGCCACACAAACGCTCTACCACCAACCTTGCGGCACTTGCAAGGGGCTCTCCACCTGCAAAGAGGCAAAGAAAGGTGAAACAGGCAAAGAAGTGTGGAATTGGGTCGAAGTTGAAATTGAACACGTTAGGCCCCCAAAGCTGGGACAGCCGGACTGAAAATTTTGTATTCAGGCTGTTGGGGGATAATAGCTTCAAAAAGACTAAAATCTGTGGCCCTAAATTTTCCTAAATCCCCTTACCCCCCAGAAGCTGCATGCTGCCGTGCTGTGCACTCTGTGCCCGCGTTTGCCCCTGAGGGGGCGCACTGTGTGCTGTGCGAAAAGCCGGCTGTTTTCCACCACCGGTCGCCGCGGGTCCCTGAATTCTGCACCCCAGGCTGTTTTGAATTGATCATGCTTCTGTGCCCCCCGCCCCCCCTTGCGCAGGCACCGCCTTGTCCAAGCACGGGAGCCTGTCTGATCGTTGTTTTCCTGACCGCTCTTTCGGTTTCCTCTTGTGGGCACTGCCTTGTCTAAGCACGGGACCCCATCTGACCGTCGTTTTCCTGACTTTCCGCGTGCTTGCGCAAGGGGGGGGGGTAGGGGGGGGTTTGCAGGGGTGTTCCCGGGATAAACACCGTAATAATTGGCGCTGTGCCCGCGCTGTGCGAAAACGCCCCCTGAGCAGCGGCATTTTGTGAGAACGCATCATGCACGGGTGCAGTCCTGGTCGATGATGCTTGGTGGCCCAGGGGTCATTCAGACCAGGCTCCTGTGCTTGGACAAGGCAGTGCTTGCGCAGGGGGCGGGAGGTATATCCTGTGGCGCTCGAGGGCCTTTGTCACCTCCCGGTCCATTTGCCCAACACAGCAGTCCTACTAGCCTGACCCACATCGTTGGGCAAATCAGATACTGTCATTGATTGCAAAAAAGAAAAAACTGCAAGCAGGTGATTTGAAGATCTTTGAAACAGTTTACAAATCAATAAGATGAAAAAAGCACGAGAGGACGTGAGTTAGGATAGAATGCAAGAGTGGAAAACTGCCTGCCCATCTTGTGCGCGCCAGAAGAAGGCGCGGTCCTGAAATGCCAATGTGCAATAATATAATCACATGCAAAGCACCAACAAGTATTACCTAGTCCCCTGGGTACATAAATACTCCTGCCAAAGTGTATGTGCAAGTGAAATGGGATTGGATTGCGCCCCGCCAGATGCTGTGTGGCTGTGTGGTAGAGTCTAGTCACCAAACACTGCAGGAGGGCAGTTGCACTGTCCGTGTCCTTAATTTCGTCCAATGGCTCGGTGTCTCCTTAATTTCGTCCAATGGCTCGGTGTCAACTGTTTTTTTGCGGCTCTGAACTCCTGATTCACAAAGATGGCTTGTGTGCAATAAGGATAGTCATGCTCAATGGCCAGCCCGTCAAGTAGTCCAAAGGAAGAAACTGTTCCCCAAGCGTCATTCAGCTCCCAGAGGTAACCCAAACAGAATTCTGTTCACCACAAGTGGAGACTGTGTCTGACCATTGTTTTCCTGACCCCTCCTTTAGATTTCCTCTTGTGGGCACTGCCTTTTCTAAGCATGGGATCCCGTCTCACCGTCGTTTTGCATGCTTGCAAAGGGGGGGGGGGCACCCCTCCATTGGGTAGTCTCCTGCGGGCCTGGCATCAGATTCCAGCCACCCCCACACCAGAGTTCCGGTTTTCGTGCCAGCTGTGGTACCTTTGGTACCCCCCCCCCCTTGTACCACAAGAGAAGCCCGGGTGCCTCCACCCCCAGTATGTGTATGCACGCCCCCTTGGGCGGACAAAACAAAGGAGCAACACAACGCCGGATGAGAGAGGGAGGTGTCAATGACATATCGAGTGCCTATGCAGTGTACATACGAATGAGCCAGATGTACATAGCAGAGATGTTTGGGAGCGTTGACTCTAACGGGACTGAGCATGTACGGTGCGAGAACGCTATTGCCCTGCTGTCGACCCGCTCTTTGTTGTTGAATGTGTTTGCGGCCCCTTGTATAAGCTACGCCCTTGTCCAAGCTACAGTAGGTGTAGGGACCGTATTAATTTGGGACCTAATTTTAATTTGGTACCAAACGTAGTGCAGCCACATGAGACATGGGTTTGGTGACAGATTTGCGAGTCACATAGAGTCATGGACACATTTGTTGTGAGTGTTTGCCCACTTGACCCAGATAGCTCTGATTTTGGGGATGTTTGTGTATTATATGCCCCTTTCTTGCACCAGCTCACCATGCAATCCTCTCTTTTTGAACGTGGGTGCCCGGTGTTGGTAGTTGTATGTGTCGCACGCAAGCTACGCCCGTGTCCAAGCTACAGTAGGTGTAAGGACCGTATTTATTTGGGACTTTGGCGTAGCTTATACACAGGGGGGGGCGGGGTAATGGAATGAATGTTTCGCCGTGTTGTACCTGTGTGTGTTGCAGGTACCATGTTGAACTTTTTACGGGTGGACTTTTTATATCATCATGTCGCCGATTTGCGCTGCTCATACGGCACCTCAGAGCGGGAGACCCACAACAATCCAGCAGAATTGGAGGTCTGGCAGCGGCTGGTGAAGCAGAGTAACCACTGCCTCAAAGTAGTGGATGTCACCACTAAATTCCCCGCGCAATACGATTGTATGGTCGTTGCAACCATCGATGTCTTGAATGAGGTGGGCGACAGGATCTTCGGGAGGGGCAGTGGCCTATTGGCGGTGGCGAGCATCCCTGGGGCTGGGTACGCATGGATTTCAAGGCACCCGACCTCCTCCATGCAGCTGGTCCACATCTTCTTGTCGTATCGAGTGCCGCAGAGCCGTGCCACGCTGCAGCACCGCCAGTACAACATCGTGTTTGATTTGGATGACACGCTGATCTTCAATCCCCCGTGCCCGTCCCCGACCCCTCTCTACTACGTGAACCAGGCGGCCCCGCATTGCATTCTAGACGAGCCCTTGGACACGCCGGTGATGCGGCCGTACATCCAAGAGTTCCTGGAGCTCGTGTGTCAGTACTTCGGGATCGTGCGCGTGTGTACGCTGTCGCTGAAGTCGCGCGCGACCCAAATCATCGAGCTGCTGGACCCGCATCGCCGCACCCTTCTGCGGGATGTCATGAACGGCAGTGCGGAGGTGCGCTTTGCGTTGACGCCTGCGCCGTAGATCGGACATCCGAACCGTTTGCGCTCCATGAATGGAAACCCCCCCCCCCCCGACTCTCGAAAATACAACGAACTCGTGGAACGCGTCAGCCTGGAAGGCCATGCACAGCGGAAGAGCACGGGGCTGTGCATAAATGCACGGCACGGAGTCCCATTTTGCTCGCGAAGGCATCGCTTGATTGGTCTCGCCACAGGATGGGCCTCGGGTCCCCCCCCCCCCCCCAACCACAAGGATCAGCCTCGGGCAAGGCTAAGCCATGTGTGCTGGGGAAGGGAGTGCGCCCTACTGTAACGAACTATGCAGACCGGTCATCGGTTGACAAAATAGGTCCAGCAAGTCGTGTAGCATAAGACAGGTCGCCTGTATCAGTCATTGTGCCTCATGCACACTGGGAAGCCTACGGGCGTGGCAGTCTCCCACTGCATTACCTGGTTTCAGACTCAGCTGATCCTCACTATGTGTCAGATCCGTTACCACGGCCATTGTGGGATCATCGTACCCCCCCCCCCCCCCTTGTATAAGCTACGCCCTTGTCCAAGCTACAGTAGGTGGGGACCTATTGCTGAACTTTCCACTGTTCTATGGCCAAGCTACAGTAGGCTGATTGAGGGCATAGGTCTGTCGGTGGGGACCTATTGCTGAACTTTCCACTGTTCTATGGCCAAGCTACAGTAGGCGTAGGGACCGTAATAATTGTGTACGTAATTTTAATTACGTACGAAATGTAGTGCGGCCACATAAGACATGGGTTTGTCGTCACATTTGCCAATTACATGGAGCCATGGACACATGCAACATGCCATGTGCAAGGCAAATTCATTCCCAAGAATTTGAAGTTGTCCGAGTTGTCCACCCATACCATGCGCGCGCGCACGTTTGTGTTGGTAGTTGTATGTGTTTCGCGCAAGCTACGCCCTTGTCCAAGCTACAGTGGGCGTAGGGACCGTAATAATTCCGTACATTGGCATGGCTTATACAAAGGGGGCGGGGGTAGCACTGGACAGCTCTGAACCTTGATTCCGAGAGGTCATCTCGAGTACTGTGAAGTGAGCGGGCTACGCCAGCTCATCTTGGTCAGCAACAGAAAAGAAATAAGATAGGTCGCCTGTATCATAGCACGTGTGTGGCCCCGGCCCATCGAGTTAGAACTGCCGGACATTGCTGCATATGCATACCCCCCCCCCCCTTTGTATAAGCCACGCCCTTGTCCAAGCTACAGTAGGCGTAGGGACCGCAATAATTGTGTACATTGGCGTAGCTTATACAAGGGGGGGGGGTACCAGGACGTGCATGTGTGGAGCGCTTTGTGACCTGCTTGCGGCCCCCTACCACCACCACCTGCTCCTCCTGCTCCCACATGCTGCAGCTTGCTGCCACAGCTCCCAAGATGCCCACAACTCTAGCCCGAGCCCGGCAAGTTAGGGAGCAGCATAATGGGCCTATGGGGCATTCAATGGCCAGCCGCAAATGAGTGGAGCTGAGAAGGTGATGAAGGCCGTGTGAAGGCATGCACGGCTGGAGCTGTGTGGCGGGTCCATGCCTGACTTTTTGCAGGTCTGGAGGATACCTAGATCCGGTATACCCCCCGGTACATTATCGACCACAGGAAAAACGGGGGGAAAACGGGGGAAAAAGGGGGGGAAACGGGGGGGGAATGGGGAAACCTGGGGGGAGGGAACTGGGGGAAAACAGAGGGGAAATGGGGCGGAAATGGGGAAACTGAGGGGGAGATGGGGGGGGATGGGGCAAAAATGGGGAGAAAGCGGTGGAAAACGGGGGAAAAACGAGAAAAACGGGGGGGGGGAAAGGGGGACACACAGAGAAAAGCGGGGGAAAACGGGGGGGAATTGGGAAAAACAGGGGAAAAACAGGGGGAAACAGGGCCGAGTAGGTCCGGGTCCAGGTGTAACACGGATTGACAAGGATTGTCGCCGGGTGCAGCCCGGCGCTGCTTTGGAGGCCCCCCGCCGCCGCACTGCCCCCTGGTGTTTGCAGTCGTGCATCGTCAGCCGTGAAGACGTCGCCGATGTGTTTGCCGAGCCCACGCGGAGTTCCATCGTGGCCGGCCGGATGCCGGAGGGCGTGAGCCCCAAGACCTTCGAAGCCCTCTGCCTGCCGGCCTCCACCACCGTCATCGTGGACGACAGCCCCCAGGGCTGGCCCGGGTGGGCGTACCTGGGGATCGTGCCCATCGCCGGGCCGTGCAGCCCCACGTGCTTCCACAACGGTGCCCTCCCACGCCCCCTTTGCGTCGGTGCCCACCCCCACGCCGTGCGGGCAGTCAGGGAGTGGCGGGGTGTGGCAGGTCCAGTTTGCAGTGCACTGTTTGGACCCCCCCCCCCCCTCAGCTGTTAACCGTTTCGATCCCCGCCTGGGGAGGAGCAGAATACTTCGTTGGGCTTGTAGTTCCGTGGACTAGAGCACGTGGCTACGAACTATGGTCTCGGGGGTTCGAGTCCCTCCTTGCCCGAGTGGGAGTATTTCTCAGTTGGTAGAGCATCTGCTTTACAATGCCAGCGGTTCGAATCCGTTTACTCCCAATCCTTTTATTTATCTCGAAAAAATACCAAAAACACCAAAACAAATTGAAGGCAGGCGCGGCTGGAGCACGGTGGCGGGTCCGCACCTGACCTTTGGAGGCCTACCAAAGAAATTGTGGCATTGAGGATACATGATTGTGCACAGAATTGAGCTGAACTGAGTGCGTCTGGCACGCGGTCAGGATCATGCGGGTTATTTGAAAACCTGATGTCATGGCCCTACTCCAAAAAAGAATGTCTCAGACCATGCGTCTGAAGCGCCGGACAATCTTGAACACTTGTCGATGGTTCCGGACAGTCCAAAAAAAAAGAATGCCTCAGTGCTACCCCCTCCCCCTGTCCTAACAGGGGCTTGTCCAAACACTGCGGCCCCATGTTTCCACACTTTTGGGGCTTTTTTGGAACCATCGTTTTTGCGGTTCCAATCCAATAGAGACTGGGGTTTGTAGCTTTGTGCAGGTGCAGGAAGGGTCAATATGGGCGGGAAAGTGGTGGTGCAGGTGCACTTCCATGTGCTCTTGCGTTATGGGGTGCGTGCTGGGCCGTTGTACACCCTTTTGTCGTGTTGAAGGGGGAGGGTCGGCGTAGGTCTGCAACATGTGTTCCGTGGTACGTGCTGTGCGGTTACCCGGGCTTGTCCAAACACGGCGACTCCGTGTTCCCGCACTATTGCCCCCTGAACCAGACCCCGGGCCCGTGTTAGGACAAGGGGGGGGGGGTACAGCAGGGATGCATCAGAAGGGAAGGGGCCTCAGAGGAGGCCCCAGAAGCAGTTAGACAGGCGGTTGGAGGAGGTTGCCAAAGCGGTTGACGGCGGTTAGTGTCGGCTACAAATGCCATTGAAGCTGGCACTTGCCCGTCAGGGGGACAGTGGCTGGGCGTTGGCTGGGCGCCCTGGAGGGGGGGGTGCGGTTATCTCCCCCCTTTCCAATGCATCCCTGGGGTACAGATCATGTCTTTGATACACAAACCCTTGGGCCTCTGAACGAGGGATGTATTGGAACGGCTGACAACCACAGGAGGAGGTGGGGGGGGGTACCCCCCTTGGACCCCTTGCCCCCCTGGACCCACCGTTCATAGCGAGAAAAAGAATGAAATTTACAAAAGGAAATATTGATCTGGGCCAGTTTTGGTACACAAAATTTGGGGTTCCAGACCCCCTCCCCCACCCCTCCTCCTTTCTCCCCCCCTCCCCCCCCTTGTCTAAGCTACAGCTAGGATCTGTGGCGGCGCCTTCGGCGCCCTATTCCTGGCAGTGCACTGTGAGAGTTCCCGGAGTGACTCCGGAGGGTGACCCCCATCGTCGTTCTATGGCTCAGCTACGGTCTTGTCCAAGCCGCAGCGGGCGCAGGGACCGTATCACTTCCGTACCTAATTTGATCCGGGACGAAATGTAGTGCAACCGCATAAGACATGGTCTTGGTGACAAATCTACCAATTACATGGAGTGATGGACACATTTGTTGTGAGTCTTTGGACACGGAGGGGGGGAGGGGCAGAGATGCATTGGAAGGGGGGGGGTTACCCCAGCAGCGCCACCAGACAGGGGGAGGAGCAACACAGACACACAGAACGCGGGAGCCACACCAGGAGGGACAAGGGCGGGCACAGCAGACAAGGAGGAGGGGCACAGCAAGGCAGGAGAGGCAACCGGAACAGCGGGAACAGAGAACCAGAATGGAGCGGATGGCAGAGCGTGCGCATGGGAGGCAGCGACAATAAAGGGGATGGCTTGGCCAGCCAACCCCGTCGCTACCGGGTGCCAGGGCAACCCCTGCTCAACCGGCATCAGGTGGGGGGTGTCTCCCGCAGCCCAGATGGGCTGTTTGCGCGACAGGAGTGGGAGCCCATCAGGGGCAGAGGGGGAAAAGGACATATGGTGGACGGCCCGGACAGCGCGTGGAGGAACAGGGCACCTGGGCCGCACAGAAACACAGCGAGGCAGGCTATGGACGGCCTGTGGACAGAGGTGTGTGGACAGCAAAAACAGTCAAACGACCCCAGCAACAACCAGCACATCCTCAATACGCCAACTATTGGGCGCCGCTGATACGTGAACGGCACACCATGCCACATTCAGCACAGTCCCAACACGCCAACTACTGGGCTCCGCGAACGCGGAAACGACACCAGCAAGAGCACCGGCCGCAGCGGCTGACAGAAAGTAGCGACCCGACGCAACATGCGAAGGGAAGAACGGGTGACCGTCCAGGGCCCCGTAAAGGAGCAACAACCAGACGGAATGTCACACAGGGGGTACCCCCCCCCTTCCAGGGCGCCCAGCCTATGCCCAGCCTCTGTCCCCCTGACGCCAAGTGCCGGCCTCAACGGCATTTGTAACCGACAGTAACCGCCCCCAACCGCTTTGGCAACCTCCTCCAACCGCCTATCCAACCGCCTCTGGCACTTGAACCCACAGAGCTCTGTTGCATTGGTCTGCAGGCTACCTGGACGCCAGCGGGGGCATGGTCGGGGAGATGATCCTCATGGCCATCATCAACCTGGGGGTCCGCGCCGAGGGGGCCCTGCACCTCACGCACCCGCTCACCCCCCCGCTGCCCTACGCCCCCCCGCCCGCCTTCCTCATGCACCCGGAGCCCGCCCTCGAGCCGGACGACCCCCTCCCCAGCCCCGCCCGTCCAGGGCCCGGGGCCGCCCCCGCCCTGGACCCCCCGGTGCCCGCCCCCGGCGCCGCCGCCGGCCTGCCACCCCCGATCTCCGCCGTCCCGCAGGACACGGGGCCGCCCCTGCACACCCTCCCGCCCCCCATCGACCTGGTGCAGGCCCAGGCCTCCCGCCCCGCCAGCCCGCCGCCGGGCAAGGCCAAGGCGCAGCGGACCTCCTCCCGCAAGGAGAAGGACCCGGGCCGCCGCAGCCCGGCCCCGGCCCTGGCCAACCGGACGGTGACCCCCCGGCGCGCGAAGGGGAGCGCGCGGAGCGCGGCGGCGGCCCCGGCCGGCGGCGCCGGGCGGCCCGCGACCGCCGGGTCCGCGCGGGCGACCCCGAAGCACGCGCTCCGGCCCGGCTCGAGCGGCGGGGGCAAGAGCGCGGGCGGCGGCGGGGCGGCGGCGGCCGGGCCCAAGGCCGCGTCGGGGGTGGCCCCCGCAAAGGCCGCGGTGAAGGGCGCGGCCCGGGCCCCCGGCAGCGTGCTCAAGCGGGCCTCGTCGGGCGCCGCCAGCCTCATCGCCAAGGCCACCGCGGGGCCCAGCGGCTCGGTCAAGGCGCCGGGGCGGCCCTCCAGCGCGCCCCAGGCCCCGGGCAAGCGGAAGGTCGCGTCAGGGCGGGGCGCAGGGGCGGTCTCAGGCTGATGCCCCCAACGCCGGGGACACGGGGCTTTGAAGAAATCCATCGGCGTTGCTTGCATAGGCCCAGGATGTGGTCCAGCCTTTCGCCCGGTGGGTTTGCCCTTGGGATGGGGGGGGGGGCTTGTGAAGCGCACACAGCAGAATGGAGGGGGGTTTGCCTCCTTTGGGCGTTTGGGTCTCCCGGTTCGGTGTGGTTCACATGTGGAACACACGTCCCTCAGCTCAGGGCCAGGGGTGTATTGGAACGGCTGACCACCGTTGGAGGAGGTGGAAGGTACCCCCCCCCCCCTGGACCCAGATTTCATAGTGGGACGAGCTGAAATTTAACAAAAGAAAGAGTTGACTTGGGCCATTTTTGGGACACAAACTTTTGGGTTCTGGACCCCCCGCCTCCTCTCTTCTAATACAGCCCTGCGCTCCTGCTCCTCGGGAGCTCGTCCCCGCGGGCGGTGCTCCTCAGGAGCTCGTCCCCTAACTCCAGGAGCTAGTAGCTCCCGAGGAGCTAATGGCCCCTGAGGAGCACATCATGTTTTTGAGGCAATCTCTAAGCAACAACATTTTTGCACTTCCCTGTTGGCCTTCATGGCCACGTTTTGGCAAGCACAAAGCACAAAGCCCTCGCAGTTCAAAATCATTGTCGTATGGGTCACGTGCTCAGGGCCGAATTGCAATTTCCTTCTCCTCGCGTTGGAGACCATAACGGGCCACAACCATCACCACCTCCCGGAGGACACAGTGACAAAAGGCGGCAACACTCTGTCGTTTCCCGTATCCCAAGCCCTCCGTTCCATTACCACTGACCCCCCTTCACAGAGGGCCCTCTGATGGGCCTGCTACACACGAGGGAGTGGTGTCGCAGCCTTTGGTGCGTGGGTGGGCAGGGGAGGGGGGGGCGAGGCGTGCGGTGGGCATGGGGGCAGTCGGACGTTGACGCGTCTCTGGATGGGGCACGCGCAGTGGCCGTGTGCCGGTGCGGCGCATGTGCACGCGGTGCGGGGCCATGGCGTGCGGTCGTCGGGGGGGGTCGCGGTGCACGGGCGTTGCGTGCGGCACGTCTGTGCGGTCGCTGCGTCAAGCCGCTGTGCACAGCGCTGTCCTCATCGTGTCCAAGGCAGCGGTGGAGATAGAGTGTATCCCCAAAATCGTAAGTGCTGTACCCTACCGTATCCCAAGCTCCGGAAGTGTGTATCCCAATTTTTTCTTCATTTGTCGTCCTACGTGCTCGGTTCCATAGTCCTTGGTTCCTTTGCAGCTCTTCCCCAGATGGTGCCGTGTGTCGTGCGCTCTGGCAACTTAGCCAAATGGCTAAGTCCGAAGAGCGGGCGACACCGTGGGATGGTGCCGTGTGTCGCGGGCTCTGGCGCATTAGCCAAATGGCTAAGTTGCGAGAGTGCGCGACGCCGTGACACGATGAATCAATTTTCTTTGGAGCCGCGTCTTACAGCTCCCGCTGCAAAGGGACAGGGTGCATGCCAATATAGCATGTATCCTGCGGGGGATGGCCACGATCTCATTCCCTTTTTTTTTCCCATGGCTTTCATGCATCCCCCAACGTTCCGGAGTGTGGATCCCAAGACCAAAATTTGTGTATCCCGTGATGTTCGTGCTGCGCACTATCTCCACCTCTGGTCCAAGGAGCGCGTGTGGTTGTTGTGCACTGCTGCTGTGTGCAGTCGTGGGGTTCATTAGGGTGGTCATTCTGCACAGGGTTTGGTAAAGCTGTCGTGTGCGGCCCGTCCGTGTCGTCATTGTACATATCCTGATGTTGTACCCGGCATTTGCATTGCGTTTGTGCGCGGTGATTGTGTAGGGTCAGCGCGTGTCAGCAAGGCGCACAGGCGTCGTGTGCTACCTCTGTGTCCGGGCGCTGCGGGTGTCGCGCGCGCAGCGAGGGCCACATGCCTCGGCGCAGAACTGGCGGTGTCCACGGCCGCGAAGGCGGTGCCCTCCGGGTTCGGGCAAATCTGCGCCGCTCCCCACAGTCGCTCGGCGATTCCCCTGACATGTGCGAGCGCATGGCACACCCGCCGTGACGTCCACGAGCCGAGATGCAGGCGGTCACAGAACCTGCAACGCTCGGGCCACGCGCAAATACCGCCCCTGCCACACGGGCCTCGTTGCAGGTGTGGATTGAGGCGCCGCATGGCTGTGCCCACAGGGCGTAGACACGCTGACCCAACCTTGTCTGGCCGGGGGGGCATGCGACGCGGTGTGCGCGCGGCGCGTGCGCTGGGGCTGTTTCGTCGACCGTTTCAGCCAATTTAGAGGCGTTGGGGGTGCTCTGCTTGTCACGCCTGTTCGTCTCGCTTCAATCGCGTGTATGTGTTGTGTGTGTCTGTGTCTGTGTGCTGAAGGCGCTGTTACCAAAAGGCAATGGCCAGGTTGTCGCACCAATGGGAACTGGTAGACGGGTGGGCCCTGATACCAATCCTTAAGCTACGTATTAACACCTTGGTGTCAGTGCCAGAATCTCAGCCCAAGAACGTTTCCGATATGCATTCGCGCCCTTTGTTCTGCTTGTGCCATGTCCTTTATAACGTTCCCCTGCTGGCGGGCCGGTAGATGGTCATCCTTCAGCCCGTTGCTGCACCGGTTGGCGTGTGAGCTCGCCCAAGGGGGCCCCTCCATACCTCTGCCCCCAGCAACCTCCACCAAGGGACAGTATTTACGAGGGCTGCAGGGGGCGCACCGCGCGCTGTGCCTGTGCTGTGCGAAAAGTCGGCTGTTTTCCACCCCCGGTAGCCACGGGGTCCAGGGTCCTGAATTCTGCACCCTACAGCCCCCTGCTGGTACACCAGGGATTGTTTTTTTTTGTCTGATGCTTGCCACGGGTCCCAGGGTCCTGAATTTTGCACCCCCGATGCTGTTTTGATTAATTGATCATGCGCGCTTCTGTAGGTGGGTGGTTTTCAGGGGTGTTCCCGGGATGAACAACGTAATAATTGGCGCTGTGCCCGCGCTGTCCGAAAACGCCCCCTCAAAGGTGGAAAATGTCCCAGAGAAGTTGTTCAAATACCTGATGCGGTGCGCGCACGGTGCGCAAACTCCCCCATAGACAGACCAGGTGGAGGCTCTGCCCAGACAGAGCCGAGGCTGAGTTCCTGTTTAGATGGCGGGTGACCATTTTGTGCCGTTATCCGTATTCATGGCGCTGGTGGCCACGCGTGACACTCTGTCCTGAACGTTGACCTTGTATTTTTATTTACTCGTTGTGCACTCCGGCTGCTCGCCTTGGCACACCCCCGCCATTTCTGGAGAAGATGCAGGGCAGAAGCAGCGCGTGTGACTTGTTCCGAGTTCTGGTCGGAGCTTTGGCCTCCTTTTCCACATTTTGAATCGCCGCATGGGCGGTCATGAAGCAAACGTACCCGCCCCCCCCCCCCCCTCTTGTCCTAACACGGGCTTGTCCAAACACGGCGGCCCCATGTTTCCGCACTTTTGGGGCTTTTTTTTGGAGCCATCGTTTTTTGCGGCTCCAATCCAATAGAGAATGTGGTTTGTAGCGTTGTGCAGGTGCAGGAAGGGTCCATGTGGGTGGTAAAGTGTTGGTGTGGGTGTACTTCCATGTGCTCGTGTGTTCAGGGGTGTGTACTGGCGTGTTGGACACCCCTTTTGTCATGAAGGGGGAGGGTTGGGTCATGTCTGCAACATGTGTTCCGTGGTACGTGCCGCGCGGTGACAAGGGCCTGTCCAGACACGGCGACCCTATTGCCCCCTGAACCAGCGTTTGCGTTAGAGCCGTGCCAAACCGCCTAACACCCCCTTTGGCATTCCCTACACTTAATGGAAATCTCCGTCGTATTTAGGGCACTTTTCGCATCCGCGCGCCCCACGTGTACGGCTCCACGCGTGCGTACAGTGCACCCCAAGTACATGAGTCCATATACGACGGATGTCCTGAAGGGCCCCGCTGCAACAGAACCCGGGCCTGTGTTAGTTGGTTTCAGACTCAGCTAATCCTCGCTACATGTCAGATCCGCTACCACAGTCATTTGTGGGATCATCGTAGCACTGGACAGCTCTGCCCCTGGATCCCGAGGGGTCATCTCAAGTACTGTGAAGTGAGCGGGCTACGCCAGCTCATCTCGGTCTGAGCCAAAAAAAAAACAGAACCCGGGCCTGTGTTAGAACAAGGGGTGCCTTTTTGTTGGTGACAGCTCCTGCCTGGCTGGACGTCATCGGACTGGGACCGCCCTGCGTTGCTGCACTACCGCAAGACGATGGCCGGGCATCGGTGGCTGGTGTTGCTTAATTGCCAAGACCAGCCCACAAGGTCTTGTCTTGCTCCTCAGTACCGCAGGATGACAGCGGGCGGGCTTGTGCTTGAAGGGGGGGGGGGTTGGCACAAGGCCTTGGTGGTTGGCTCTGTTAGCCTGTGGCGGCGCCTATCGGCCTCTCGCCCTTGAACCTTCTGCTATGACAAGCAGGCACCCGCACTACTGCGGGCATCCGCACTGCCGCGGGCACCCCCCTGCCCTTGGGTGGGAATCCAGAATGCAACTTCTGCCCATGGCGTCCTCCCCTGACGGCCTGATCAGTGCCCGGTATGCGGTCATCACGAAGACCCCAGGCTGGGAGGTGCTCAGCACAACCAGCAACGTGAATGTCACACAAGGCTATGGGTGCTAGCTCACCAATGTGTGACTTGCTGGTAGTGCGTTGCAGTGATATCTTCTGCGCTCTGCGTAATTTGTGAAGGGGGGGTGGGTACCGCATCGCACTCCTTGTCTTTGCCTTTCTACTGCAGCGAAAGGAGCCCGTGACATGTCACTGAAGAGCCTTTCTCTTTTACTTCTGCTCTGCACTTCTGCCTTGTGCCTGACGATACCGGTCGGGCACACACATCTGTATCCCATTGCCGGGGGAGAGTTCGGCCCCTCAAACGCCCCTCCTTGGGTGACAGTTCGCCCTGTCAACCGCCTCTGTCCGCCCCAACGGCGCTGTGATCGGTCTGTACCGGCCGGAAATTACCTCCCAACCACCTCTCCAACCGCCAGTAACCGCTCCTGATCGTATATATTGCAACCACTCCTGAAGCCCCCCTGGTGACCCCCTTCCCCTTCCCCTTCAAGCGCATCCCCGATGGCTGGTCAACGGCGGGTTGTTGGTACTCAATCGCAAAGCCCAGTTCACTGATCTGCAGCCATTGCTCAGCTCCTCGGCACCACAAGACAATGGCTGGACATCAGTGGACCGGTCTACCCCTATGCACCAGGACCCACTTCGACCCCCGTCAGCGCGGGACATGAGACGCCCGAAAATCTCACTTCTTTTCCCTCTGAGGAAGCGGCAAAGCGGGAACGGCCTCCCAGTGTTTGTGGCTCCCCCGTTCCACCCCGCGACCCGCAACTCTTTTGACTGCTCCATTCCTCCCTTCCCCCCACAAGGGCATGGGACGGCAGGCAGGATGGCACGCACTGACCTGCGCGAAGCCATTGGGGCATCGCTGGGCGTGTTGGGCGAGCTGGTCACATGGCCGCGTGTGCAGTCCCGCATCGACATCCCCGGGAGCGTCAGAGCGGACCACACGGTGGACATGTGCCTGCGGGTCAGTCTGCGATGAAGGGGCGCAGCACCGACCCCCCTCACCTCCCCGCCTGCCTCGCGATCATCTCCGGGGCAGCAGGACACCGCAAAGAAGCAGAAAACACCAGACGTCTCCAGCGGCCTCCATTGTCCGGGGAACCCTGTGATGTGCCCAGGGGGCTCCTGCCCCCCGCGGTCCATTGCAACTCCGGGGAAGGGGGGTTTGGGTTGGGTTGAGGCCTCTCCTGGTCGCCCTCATCCTGCGGTTCGCGCTGCCTGCCCTGCAGGACTTGACTGGGCGCGGCGTACCTGGGCCTCCGGCTGCAAGGCCTGCTGGACTGCTGACCACCCCCCGGGGGGGGGGAGGGGGGGGGGCTCGAGCCGGCCTGTACAGTCAAGTGCAGCGAAGAGGGTTCCGTCTGTATGTGCTCAGCGCGCCCTGTGCCCCTGCATGCAGGGATGTATTGGAACGGCTGACACCCGTAGGAGGAGGGGGGGTATACCCCCTAGACCCCCTAGACCCTCTAGACCCCCTTCCCTGGATTCAGATTTCATTGTGAGAAAAAATGAACTTTACAAAAGGAAATATTGATTTGGGCCATTTTTGGTACGCAAACTTTTGGGTTCCAGACCCCCCTCCTCCTCTCTAATACATCCCTGCCTGCCTGTCCCTGCCTGTGTGTTGTATTTCTATCGACCTCCACCACGCGATACCCTCTGGGGCTGGTACGCTGCGGACCGGGCGTGATAAACCGCCGTACCACTTCAATTGGGGAAGAGGCGATCACCTGCCTCCCCCCAATCTGATCCACCGACACGCGATGCTAGCGTCCCTTTGAGTGCGTGTAGCCGTGCGCGTGCGTCCGTTGTGATCGGGGGGGCTGCGTTCGCCCGCGTCCGTTTTTTGGTGTTCGGTGCCGTCCGTTTTTTGTCGGTTTCAATTTTTCAGGGGGGTGTTTGTGTTGGCTGCTGCTGAAATGCTTGCTGGCGACAAAGAGTGTCGCGGACTGGCACGGGGCCCTTGCCGATGGAGCTCTTTTTGGGTAGAACACGGGCAACGACTCCCCAGCATTCTGTAACCACCACCGCCTTGTGGCTGCAAGCAGGTCACAAAGCGCTCCGCACATGCACGTCCTGGTATGCATATGCAGCATATGTTCGGCTTGTGGGTGGGCTGTAGGTTCCCAAGGCATCGCTGCACGCTGCAGAAGATGTGAGGGCACAGCCGTGGCGTCAAGTGTACGTCTGCTTTTGTGTGTGTCCATTTGCATCAGTTTTAAGTTTTTTGGGGCGTCCGTAACCGTCCCTTAAAACGGACGCTAGCATCACGGATGTACCCACCTCAATCCGAGTTGAAAATATAAATGCAGTTGAGTTGCACCGGCTTTCCCTGTGCCCTTGTGCATCCCCCCCCCCCCCCCAATGGGCTGGGAGCGATGACTCTAACGGGACTGAGCATCTATGGTTCGAGAACGCTATTGCCCTGCTGTAGACCCGCTCTATGCTGTTGAATGTGTTTGCGGCCCCAATGGGCCCCAGTGGCGAGTCCATGGCTGAACGAGGCCGGCATGTGCGGGTATTGTCAACCAAGCCTCTCGTCCACCCACGTGCAGTCCCACACCGCCCGCCCGATTTGCCCCGATTCTGTCCCCTGATTTTGTGGATTTTTCGGACCTTGTCAATAAAGCAGTGTTCACAGAGTTGACGTGTGGTTTTTCATGGAAAGGCTCTTTGTAGCATAGACGCATTTCGTGCTTGTGGTTGCAAAGGGTCTCGTTTGCCTGCAGGCGTAGACCTTGTACATGCTGTCCAAGCCGCAATTGCGCGACACCTTTTTTGTAGCCCTTTGCAGTTGCACGACACCATCCTAAATTGCCGACAGATGCGCGATTCTGTTTGTTTACATTACACTTAGAAGGGGTTCGCTCAGGGGCAGCACACTTTGGCCTTTTCGACGATTATTGACACAGCTGGTTGCACTGATTCATTCCTACAGGAAGTGCCTTCGTGTCAGATCCGCTACCACGCCACTGTGGGATCATTGTAGCACTGGACAGCTCTGAACGTTGATTCCGAGAGGTCATCTCGAGTACTGTGAAGTGAGCGGGCTACGCCAGCTCATCTGAGTCTGAACCCCCCCCCCCCCCAGAATGATTCATTCCTACAGGAAGGGCCTTCGGGAGGGGCTTCGCCCTTCGCCATGTCCACGTCCCATGGACCTTACAGAGGCGGTTCATTCAAGCCATGCAAGCCGTTGCGTACAGCTTGAAGGGGCAAAGCCCGCCTCCCATAAGCCAGGGGGTGGGTGATGAGGGCTAGTGCCAGTGCCCAGCGAAGGCAAGTGCCAGGGCTCAGCCTGGGACTGGGGCGGGGAGAAGGCCATCAGGCTGTGCTGTCCTTCAAACGACAGTATTGCGACTCAACAAGTGCCCCGAATCGCACTGAAAGCAATGATGATTCTGTAAACGCAGGGGTGGCTTGACCTAAGTGAAGGGACCCTGACTGACCTTTTGCTGCCGCTTCAATGGTGGCCATGCTTGTGCCGAGACACAGGCAATCAGAGGATTTCCATTATGTGCTCGGGGTATGTTCATTCGAAGGGGGCACCTTAAGCGCAGTGCGCGCGCAGTGCAACTATTTGGGTGTCTGGCTGTAGTAGAAACCCATACTTTGTGGTACGCCCCCCCCCTTTGTAATCTCTCCCCCCTGGAATCCCCCTCCCCCCCTTGGGGGGGAATGGTCACTTGGCCCAAAAAGCATAGAAAATACCAGGGGCCGAAGGCACCAAAGAAAATTTTTACAAGGCGTTGAACGCCGAAGCTGATTTGCACTGTGATACTATGGTACAGTTTTGTGGTGCAATCCCCGGGGAACCGTCACGACATTGGTGGGGAGATTCCAAGGGAGGTACTTTGGGCATCATCGTCGATGGAACCCTAAACCCCGTCCCCCTCTGCGACTTGGATCAGGTAGTCATTAAAGAGGGTATGGCCGAAAATCGTGGCCTGACTCTTGAGGACCTCAAAAAACGATGTCCTGAGCACACCTCTGTCACACTCACGGGGCATGAGTCCTCTGAAGACTGGGAAATGCCTTGGGAACATGAGTCTAAACCTCCGGTTGAGGATGCTGAGGATCGGCTGACCGAGATTGCCGGCAGGAGGGAAGGTAGTTTGCAACTTTCTTGAGCTGGGGCACTTTGGGTTGCCTAATTCTAAGGGCGTCTCCAAGGGGCGTGCCTGGGGGCTCTTCGGGGGGAACATAGTCTTGAAAGTAGCGCAGTGCGCGCGCAGTGTACAAGGATTCCCCGAATACCTTGAGGCCTGCTTTTCTGGACTCTGTGGTGTTGGAAACAAGAAAAGAAGAACGAATCTGAGCAATACTCTTTCCCTTCATCTCCGCCACCCTTTTCACACTGACATGGACCAGGGAATCCGGTGCATCGCACACGCCAAGTGCACACCTGCACATGCGGTGCAGAAGGTACCCTGGAGTGTGTGGGCAGGCGGAGTTTGTATGACAACAACTTGTGGAAAACTCTGGGGAAACGTCCCCTGCCTGTGCGCATGCTATGCTTTCCATGTGTTGTTTCCATGTGTTGTATGGTGCTTGCTGTTGAACACGCAGGCGCTGGCTACTGTTCAGGTTTTGCTTCATGCAGCCACATCCGTGGCCATTCTGCTCCGTTATATCGCACTGTGTGTCATCCTCGTGCAACCTCCAAGTGAACACTCACAACAAATGTGTCCATGACTCTATGTAACTGGCAAATTTGTCACCAAACCCATGTCTTATGTGGCTGCACTACATTTGGTAGCGAAGCAAATTAGGTTCCAAATCAATACGGTCCCTACACCAGCTGTAGCTTGGACAAGGGCATAGCTTTTACAAGCCGGGGGGGGGGGGTTCATGGAAGCAATTGATGGGGAGAGAGTGTAGCCATTGTGTCTGTGGCCAAGGAAACACTGATTTAGATTGTGTTGTGTTCCTTTGCATGTGTACTTTCTACACCATTTCTGCTTTGGGAGGTTTGGCAACACGGGTGGACTGCGGGCACAAGGCAACAGCACACAACCCTCAGATCCGCCAATGTTAACATATTCTGAAACATGCCCCAGGGTGTGTCTATGTCTTTTCCTGTGAAACTAATGCCGTGTGTTGGCGTTGTTGCACTTTTGCTACTGATCAAAAATCTTGCAACACGCAGGTGATGCGTTGGATTACGCCACGTAGCGCTTTGCATCTGGTGGCTAAAATGAGTATGTCATCGATATATACCCATGCCTTGGCCCTGGTGCTCCCCCTCCACAATCTTTCGGACAAGTGTGTGGCACACAAGTGGCAAATGTCACCCGCCAAACGGCAGGCGCGTGCACCTATAGTGCCGCCCATGTGGTGTGAAGGACGAAAATGCAATGTCACCTGTGTGGCACGTAGATACTCCGACACGCATTTTGGAATGATCCATGGGCCCCGATCCCCCCCCCCCCCCTGGCATCCAATCCCGCAGGCCCTCAAGCCGTGGCAACTAGAATTTTGTTGGCCGCCGCTTGTCCAACTGGTTGATCGCCGTGGCATCTAAAATCATGTGGCACTTCTGCTGGTCCTTGGGGCGCAAAAAAGCTTTGGGTGTTGTACTTCCGCCCGTCTCCTTCACCCCCCCCCCCCCCCGCGTGTCGACACACACCGACCGCATGAGTGGCAGCTTGGGGCACCTTGATGCCATGTCTATGTTCGCGCACCCCATAGATCGCTTGTATACCCCCCCTCAGTTCCGCGGGAATGAGCCTACTCCACAAGTACAGGTATACCCGCACCCGCCCCACCTCTCCCAGCCCCCCGCTGCCGCCTCCTCCATCATCTCATCGTCGTCCGAGGACGAGTAATGTCTGTCCTCATCCCCATCAAGGCCGTCCTCCTCCACTGCCGAGCGCAACCTCGAGGAACGATTCCACCCCCCTTTTTTTTCTTTTTGAGTTCCTGATGCCCAAGGTATCATTGAGTGTACTTGGGAGAACCCCAAATAGTAGAAGGTCCATTTATGTACAGTACAGGTGCACCCAAAAATTGGGTGGACCTCAGGCCCTAGCAACGTACAATCATAACATGTGTTGATCCTTCACACAGTAGTGCAATCGATCTGCCACACCCAATAGTATATGGTGTTGGTTGGCGCGACGTGCAGGTGTGTCGTGCAATATAAGGTGGAGGACATGCCGTGTGCATCCAGGGGGCCGTGGGTCAGAAGTCGAACATTCGCTCCAAAGTGCAAAGACGCTAGGGTCCCATGCAGCAGTGTGTGTATAGTGCATTCAGGGCGCCCGTGATATTTGCTGCACCCGCCTGGCCTCCCCCAACGCCCCGCTGCCGCCTCCTCTGTTATCTCATCATCGTCATGAAACTTTAGCAGACCAGGCACAGGTTGAGGGCCGGGTTGAAAATGATGGCAAGCTTCGAGGTATTTGGTCCCGATGTTCGGATCTAGTACTTGATCCCCGCCTCCAGCACCGCGGCCCTACTTTCCACCGGCACCTTCAGCGCACGCCAGTGGTTCTGCAGCAGGCCGCACCATGCGTAGTCTAGCATTCCCTCGTCGTGGGCCATGAGCCACGTCCAGGACCCGTCTCCATTTGCATTATCCATGCTTATCCATACGCCGCAGGGCACTCAAATAAACAGAGAGACGGGCGGGGGAGAGAGAGGTCTGAGCGGCTGTTTGAGCTGAACATACTTTACTCCGAGGGCTACGTAACTAATGGACCGTAGCAAAGGTGTCACTTGAGATGATCTCTTGCTAGAAGCTAGATCAAAAGGCCATGAATGGATTGCCTATGTGAACCTACAATGGATAAGACCTTGGTGGTGTGGACTGTTTGTTGAAAGATCAAGGAAGTATGTTCGGTTCTTTGTTTCACATGCTGCGAATTTGAAATTATTTGAGCACTCAATGCCATTGCAAAGATTCTGCATTGAATAAGCACTACCGCGTGGTGGTTGGACACATCCCGCCTGCCAGTGGATACAAGTATTGAGGATTGAGGATGGGGATCATCATTAACCATGGAGATCAATGGGGGTGCGAACTATCTGCCATGATGCTTCCGACATTGGACAATTGGTTCTGTCAGACTCTTGCAATTTCTTGTCGGACAGTCTATTCTTTCTTTTTGCCCTTTCCAAAGATTTTGTGCTAGGCGTCTGACATGACTGATGATGGGCGTGACAGATGTCTGACACCAGCTGCACCGAACGCCACACAATGTTTGTGTATCATTTTCCCCAGATATTTTCCTTTAGTTCCTCTTTTCACTCCACTCTGTTGCATCAGAAACCATCCACGAACCCGCATAGCTCTGATTTTGGGGATATTTGTGGATTATATTCCCATTTCTTGCACTATGCAATCTTCTCTTTTTGAACCTGGGTGTCTACAGCCTTGTCCAAGCTACAGTAGGCGTTGGGACCGTATTCATTTGGGACTTTTGCGTAGCTTTTACAGGGGGGGGGGGTATTTCACATGCTGTCCGTTGTGATATGCCTGACCCCCACCCAAGCTCAGGCACAACTGTTCATTCTTCATGAAATTGAATCGAAAGTCGCTTTCAGCTCATGTGCTAATGAAGACATGCTTCCTCAGTTGCATAGCCCAAGATGCCACATTGACCTCCAGCATTTTGACATAGAACCTCCCGGGCGTAGCGCGAACCTGAAACTGCAACGTGCACCAACCGATCACTTTTTCAAGAGGGTCGTGCACGGGCGTGGTCCTGTTGGACAAAGATTGGTGAAGGTAACATGTGTGGTGCACACACAAGGAATCATCAGAAGAGAGCAGAGGACTGGGCAAGATTGTAGGAGGCAGACTGTTTGGATGGCTGCTTTGCATAGTGCTTGTTGAACCCCCGGGAGCTGCCCGGAAGGGTATGAGGATCGGTATAAGGGCTGGAACACAGGCTGTCATAGGCACAACTGCAAAGGCCAGAGGTCTCATCCGTCAATGCATCATGCAGCTATGCATAAATCTCTATCTCAGCCCAAAGCAAAGCTTTTTTTTCCCTCCTCCGGCTCAATAGGGTCAACAGGTTCGATGAGTGCAGTATGAGCTCTCAGGCCACAGCCTGGGTCAAGAAGTAGGGCATATAGTACAAACGAGGGTTCCACATGTCTCAGCCCAAAGCAAAGCAATCGAGATCACATCCACTGCAATCTGTCCCAATCAAACCAAAGAGGCCCTGAGGGAAGAGTCCAGCACCCATACAAAGAAAAACCCGATTTTCCTCAAAGCGGAAAGATGGAGCTCCACCGATGTGGAAGCTAAGCTCCACCGAATCCTTCGTTGGCAGCAACACATGCATATCCATCACCACCGCAGAAGGGGCCACTGTTGCACAATCCAAGTCAAGAAAGGGAATTCCTGGGAAAGATCACGATACAGCATCGGTGGCTGATGATGCAGATATGGCCCTTGCCCTTGATTGACGAGCACAGGGAGAATCACGCCTGAAGGAAGCAGAAGCTCTGCAAGACACTAGGACGGCGATAAATTTTGCCCCCGTGTTTGTGGTGACTAGCACAGGGCACAGAAGGCATTCGAAGAGAGCATGGGCGAACAATCGGTGAGGCATGCGTTCCGGGGGCTGAGGCTCGTGATCCTGCGTATCCTCCCATGGTCCCCACCACCGAGTGGCCCTTGTGTTGCGCAGAGTCTTCCCTCGCCTGCCTGCACAATGCGCCGGTGGAGTTGTCTGCTGCTGCTTCTGTTGGCCGTGGGCTACGCCGACGGGCAGACCAGCAGCGCCGGATCAATGGAGGCGGACCTGATCCGAGATCTCGCTGACACGCAGCACAACGGGTTCGCCGTGTACGGGGTCGCCATCACGGCGGACGGCACGAAGTGCTACTCCACTGGAACGGATCTCGTTCTGGAGTGGGACCTCAGCACCGGGGTCCTCCTCCGCACCATGACCGAGGGCATCGACCTCTTCAAGACCCAGTTCGCCGTCGCCGTCTCGCCCGACGGCAAGAAGGTGATCGCCGGTGGCGGCGCGAAGGTGGTGAAGATCTGGGACACGGCCACGGGCACCCTGGCCGCGGAGGTGACCGGGACCGACAGCATCCGGGCCTTGATCTACGCCCCGGACGGGACCTGGTTCGCGGCCGGGGACAGCGGCGGCAACATTCACATGTGGGATGCGACCACCAACGCCCTGATCCGCACCATCCAGGCGCACGCGGGGATCACGTACGCCCTGGACGTCTCGGCCGACTCGACGCGCGTCGCGTCCGGCGGGTCCGACTTTTTGGTGAAAGTGTGGGACGCGACCACGGGGGCCGCGATCCAGAGCTTCAGCAAACACACCAAAGCGGTCCGCTCCGTCGCGATCAAACCCGACGGCACGGAGGTCGTGGCGGGCGGGCAGGACGACATCATCACGCACTGGACGGTCAGCACCGGAGCCCTGCTCCGGGAGTACGTCCTGTACCACATCGTGTACAGCCTGACCTGGTTCGCGGATGGGAGCAAGTTCCTGTCCGGCCACGGGGACGACCGCATCCGGAAGTGGGACGCCACCACCGGCCACCTGCTGCACGTCTACGGCGGCTACTGGGGCAACGCCGTGAGCCACCGCTCGAACGTCCTGGCGGTGGGCGTGACGCCCGACGGGACCCAGTTCGTCTCCGGCAGCGCGGACGAGAACCGGAACCTCAAACAATGGCATGCCACCTCCGGGGGCAACTGCGAGTGCAGCAAGTATGACACGGGGGCCACTGCGACGGACCCTCTGACATGCGTCACCCTCAGCCTGGGCTTTTGGAGATGCCAACCACAGGCCAGCGGTGCCTGTGCAGCCGGGTACACACCCTGCGAACGGCCCGCGAGTATCAGCGGGACAAGCTCAACCTCCTCCTCTGGCGGGACAAGCTCAACCTCCTCCTCTGGCGGAACCAGCTCGACCTCCTCCTCCGGCGGAACCAGCTCGACCTCCTCCTCCGGTGGAACAAGCTCAACCTCCTCCTCCGGCGGAACAAGTTCGACCCCCTCCTCCGGGACCTCCTCCTCCAGCTCCTCCTCCTCCAGCTCCTCCTCCTCCAGCTCCTCATCGGGCAGCTCCTCCTCCGGCACCTCCTCCTCTGGATCATCAGGAGGCTCCACGGTGCCCAGCTGCACAGATGTCAGTGGCAATCAAGCGTTCAGCTCCATCGGCGCCTCGACCACCTACTGTGGGACCAGCACCTTCAGCTCCGCGGGCACACTGTCCGTCGGGTCCACCGTCTACTACTCCGCGACCAGCACCATGGCGGTCACCGCCTCCCAGACGTTTGATGGGGCCGGGAACATGGTGTTCCAGAGCCAATCGACGGTCACCATCTCCGCGACCGTGACGTTCAACGTGGGCGTCGAGATCCAAACGGCGACGTTCACGGTCACGGCGCAGATGACGTTCACGTCGACGCTGTCCATGTCTGGGTCCCGGTTTGATCTGTCGGCGACGTCCACTGTCTCATGGCAGACCTCGGGTTCCTCAGTCTCAGGCAGCACCTTCTCTGGCCAAGGGTCTACTGAGTTCTCAATGATTGGCAGCGGCACAATGACAAGCTCAGGTGCATGTGACATGTCCTCGGCTGTGCCCATGCTCGTGCCAATGCCCGGACTACATGGGCCTCCGGAGCTTTCTGCGGTTGGGAACTTTACGAATTTCGCCCGAGGGATACATTTTTTGGGAGGGAAAGTGGACAATAGCGCTTTGTCGGTTAGGAGACGATGTCCTTCGGCGGCAGATGCTGATCTGGCGGAAGGTGAGGGTGTCGTTGTGCCAGTGAAGGGGTGTGACAGGCCACTGCCCTTCAAATGGTCATCAGCATTCCCCACGCGACGGTCTGAAATACAACGAAAAAACACAATCAGTTTCAGTCGCATGGCACTGCGCGCCGGTCGCGAAAATGCATTTCGCAAACCGAAACTGCAAAAAAGAAAACGAGTCTGTTTTGCAGGCCACCAGACTGCCCCCATCCCATACATTACCCTATGCCCTACGATCCCTACGTTTCTGTGGTCTTGTGTCTTGCCCATGTCTTGACCATGAGGCAGAGAGCGTCCCCGTGAAGGCTCGTTTCTGTTGGCGCTACGAACCCTCCCCCCCCCCCCCCTAAGGACAGCCCGGGTCCTTTAGCGACGATATTGCCTTGTTTTCCCATGCGGGACCGCCCCTTCAGGACAGCCCCCCGGGGCCAGCAGCGTCCAGTTTAACGACAACAAGGGCAGGTGTACAGACCACCGATGCCCAGGCCATGCTCCCACAGAGACCGTGCCTCCATCCCAGGCCTTTGCTTTGCCTTTCGGTTGGACAAAGGTGGGCGAGTCATCGGCACAAGTGTTGAAGACAATGTGCAACGCCCCCCGGTTGCACCCACCTCAGACCCAAGCACCGGCCACACGCGCTGGGGTCGAGGGTCTAGGATGTTGCTTCTCTTTATGGTTGTACCCCCCCCCCCTTGTATAAGCTGCGCGAAAGTCCCAAAATAATACGGTCCCTGGGCCTACTGTGGATTAGACAAGGCCGTAGACACCCAGGTTCAAAAAGAGAAGACTGCATGGTGAGCTGGTGCAAGAAAGGGGAATATAATGCACAAATACCCCCAAAATCAGAGCTATGTGGGTTCAAGTGGGCAAAACGCTGACAACAAATGCGTCCACGACCCTATGTGACTGGCAAATTTGTCACCAAACCCATGTCTTTGTGGCGCACTACATTTGGTACCAAATCAAATTAGGCACCAAATTAATACGGTCCCTACGCCCGCTGTAGCTTGGACAAGGGCGTAGCTTACACAAAAAGGGGGGGGGGGGTACCTCTGTCTATCCCTGCCCCTTACACACTACAGCATGTTGCAAACTGGATGCCCCCACCCCAGGGAAGTATTTCGAAGGGGGGGGGGAGGGGGGGGATGGGACCCAAAAGTTTGTGTACCAAAAATGACCCGATCAGGTTTTCCCGACGGTAACTTTGGTTTTTTCCCACGATGGTCACTTTGGTCCGGGGGTGGGGGGTCCAGGGGGAGGGGGGGGACCCCCCCCCTCCTCCTCCAATGGTGTACGGCCATTCTAATATCTCCCGGCCCCACCCCCTCTCCTGGACATCAACGAGGACAGGAAAGCCCTGCGGGTTGCGCCAGCCCGGTGGCCATACCCATGCCTCTGCATGCCCTTCCTACAGCCATGGCCATGTACACAGGGGATGGGGAAAATTGGCTTGCGCCCGGGGGGGGTCACGGCTGTCGCCTGAAGGAGGGGGGGGGGTTTGGGAAATGGACACCTGTGACAGGACCTATGTATGGTCCTCGTTGTCTGCTTTGCTCAGCTTTTTTTTTTTTACTATGGTATCCACTCTCTGATGTGTAAATCTAGTCAGATCCTGACATAGCTTAGTTGGTAGAATGCTAGGTTCCAAACCCTAACCCTAACCTGAGAAACGCTCATGCGCGCACTGTGCCTATGCCCAGACGGCCAATGGCGCAAGACATGGCACACCCAAACACTCCGCCCACACCTCTGCCCGCACGCACGCCCATACCTGCGCCAATGCCCAGGTAACTCGTGGCTGGTCCCGCACCGCGTGCGCAGCCGCAGCACGGCCGCGAGGCGGACCGACACGTCTGCCCTGGTGACGATGGAGACCTGCGGGGACTCCTTCGCCGACCTGACGGTGGACGCCGGGGCGGCCCTGCTCGTGTACGTGAACTGCACGCTCGCCGCCAACGGGGCCTACTCCTCCAGCGCCGGGGCCACCACCTTCGCGTCGGGCAGTTACCTCATCTTCGACCGGGTCACCGCCGCCGCCCAGCCGCTCTACATGGGCGGCTTCTCCCCGGCCTCCGACCTGCGGGTGGAGGTGGTCAGCGCGGACGCCGCCGTCCCCCTGAGCGTCACCCTCGCGACGTACGCCGCGTCGGGGTCCTGCGCGGCCGCCTTCGCCAACTCCAGCATCGACGGCTGCCCCTCGGGCGCCGCGTGCGCCCTGGCCGGGGCGGAGGACGGCACCAACAGCTCCCAGTGCGTCATCACGTACTCGCAGGCAGCCTCCGGAGAGGACTCCGATCAGGGCCTGTACGGTCTGCTGGGGCTCCTGGCCCTGCCCGCGGTGGCCGTGCTGGTGCTGGCGCTGAGGCTGGGCCTGCCCGGCAGCCCCGCGCCGGACGCGGGCCTGTACGACGAGTGGGGGATGGCGGAGGAGGCGTACCCGGAGGGCGCCTGGGCCGGGGTGCCGACGCCGGCGGGGGCGCTGGAGGAGGGGGGCCCGGCCGAGGACCAGTGGGTCGGGGTGCCGACGCCGGCGGTGGTGGTGGCGGAGGAGGGGCCCTCTGGGGTGATGTGGGCCGGCGTGCCGACGCCGGCCAGCCCTTACTATTTCAGCTAAACCCCCCAGCCCCTCCCCCGCCCGAAAGTAAGACCCCCCACGAAAGCAAGGACCCCCCCCCCCTGAAAGTAAGGCCCCCCTGAAAGTAAGGCCCCCCTGAAAGTAAGGCCCCCCTGAAAGTAAGGCCCCCCTGAAAGTAAGGCCCCCCAGAAATGACACGCCCCCCTCCCAGCCCCACATCCAAGAGACCAGAAAGTCAGACCCCCTCCTCATGGCGCACCGTGAGGCAGCAAAACACTGGGTTCTGCAGCACATGCAGAGCCCTGTGTCATCTATAAAACGCTGCGGCACCGGATCAGATGGTGTCATTTTCGTGCAACTCCGCGTCCGCCAGAAGCACGGGCTCAGGCATTTTCTGTGGAAACGCAACGCGGAAGCAAAATGGGCGGACATAACAGTAAGACCCCTCCAACCCCCGAAAAAGTAGGACCGACCCCCTTTAGAGCCGCGGAAGATTAAGACTCGAAAGTAAGACCCCCAGTCTTGCCTTCGGGGAGGGGGTTTCGGATTTTGTCGCACGGTGCACGAGCCTGCACCGCTGACGCGAACGACCCCTACCGTTTCTGTACTGGCGGGAGTGTGTGGGCCCTGGATGCGTGCGCCTCTGAGTGCGGTGCAGGGGCGTATGCATAGCCCTGTGATGTCCATGTACGTCGTTTCTTGGAAACGCGGGCGCGGTTTGCAGTTGTGAAGGGCATCTGCGTGAGGGGATGCCCGTCCCATCCACAGGGAACGCTGATTCATCATGCCCAAGAGCAGGGCGGTCCTTTATGGGGCTGGCTGTCCTTTGAAACCCCCATTTTTTTTTTTGTGAAGGATAGCCCCAAGGACCACCAACCGTCAAGCGCCAACCGCCACCAACCACCAACCGCCACCAACCACCAACCGCCACCAACCACCAACCGCCACCAACCACCAACCGCCGCCAACCGCCAACCGCCGCCAACCGCCAACCATTGTTCAATGCTGTTTCTGTGGTCTTGTGTCTTGCCCATGTCTTGGCCATGAGGCAGAGAGCGTCCCAGTGAACGTTCGTTTCTGTTGGCGCTACGAACCCTTCCCCCCCCCCCCCCCCCTAAGGACAGCCCGGGTCCTTTAGCGACGAATTTGCTTTGTTTTCCCATGCGGGGCCGCCCCTTCAGGACAGCCCCCCGGGGCCGGCGGTTGCGCGTCAACCGCCGGCGGCCGACGGCCACCCGCTGGACGGGCACCGCTAACCGCCGGCGGTTAACGGCCAACGGCCCGTTACCTCTTCATTGATCACCGACGGCGGGTGAAGATCCGTGCGTCTTCTCTTTGCCACTGACACCCGTCGAATGAGATGCATGACTGAACGACTGCATTGCATCGGCACTGCATCCCCCGGTCCTGCCTCTCCCGTAGAGGCGTGGCGGACTACCAGGCAGCGTCCTCCGTGGCACCAACCGAAGAAGACGGTGCACCCCCCTCTCTGTGAGGGACCGGCCCGCCTTAGGCATACCATCTGATATGATTCTGGTCTTGTACCATAAATGTGTCGGACCAGACATGCCACCAGCGTCTGGCAGGGGAACTGGTCCTCCGTAGCAATGGGCCCCGTACCAAAGGCCACTCAGTAATACCCGCCTCCCGCACCACCAGAACTCAGTAGGAACGCGCCGCGTCCGGCGTGGGGCTCGGTAGGACCCTGCTCCATCTGATCATGTCTGAACTGGCAGACGCTAGTGGCAAGTCTGGGCCAAGGTTTCATACTTTTGAAACGTGCAGGTTCCTGTATATAAAAGGCCTGGGTGTATTACAGAAGGATTTGAAGTTTTACCGCGGGCAGTGCCCGGTTGCCATCATGGCAGTGTGCGCATTGTTGACGTAAGACGTACGTCTATGAGATTTTTTTTTTTTGCGTTGAGAGCCGCCCTGTGTGAGTGAGCTCGTGCAAACGATCATCGACTCCGAGGGTCGTGGCTCCAAAGGAACAATACTCTTAATGCATCGGGACGTTGCTACACTGCGGGGGAGGGCAGGGGCAGGGGGGGGGGGAGGGTAGGTTAGGGTAGCCTAAGTGCATGGCACCCTTGCCCCCAACCCCACCCCACCCCACCCCACCCCACTGCTCCCCACAAGTGACCTCGCCCAACATGCAGGTCATGCGACAGACATGGCATTGCCCACCGTTATAAAATCGTATTGTCACCGACCAGCCTTTATGCAGCACCCCCGCAGCGTATCAGGCCGACGAATATGAGTCTGTTCTTCCACCATTGGACCTGCACCATACGCAGAACCTCCGGTGGAAGGGAGGGGGGGGGCTGACGGTGGATCGGCGACGTCTGGCACCCCGTCGTGCCGACCAGATTTTCCCCCACTCAGCAGCACTGAGCGCAGTGGCTGCCGCGACCAGTTGTCGGTCGATCACCACCAGCCTGAAGACGACTGCTCTGACCTTTCTGTCTCCCAGTGTGGGCACGGTATAGCTGCACGAGTGTCTAGCTTTGCTAGCCGATGCCACTACCCAACCCGTGGTCGTGTGTTGGCAGTGAGCAAGTGTCGAGGAATAGAGGATCATCACTTCTGCATGCAGAGATGGTGTGAGACATTACATTTGTGATGCAATACAGGAGGTGGCGCCCTGGGGCAGTGCGTTCACTGAGGGACGCTTTGGGTGTTTTTTTGTGTGCGGGCTTTTTGTGAGATTTGTTGGTAAAACAGGAACAAGCACCAACGGCTGAAGCATGCCGCAGCACCAGATTTTTGGGACTGTCGGTGGGGCTTCGAAGCATGCGGCGGCTTCCTGTGGTATGCCGCAGCACACGGGGACTGTGATGGTCTTGTGGTGTTGATGGGCAGTCATCGGGGTTTTTTTTTTGCCCCGTTGGACATCAAAAGACAAAGTGAGAGACATGCCGTTTCAAAGGCGGAGGACCAGATGGTCTGCTTGTCCGCCAACCTGCACACCTGCATTTCCCACAGCCCCGATGACGTCTGACACCCAGTTCGGGGGGTCAGAGGACTGACGTGATCATTGCATCGGCATTGTGCAATGGTCTTCAGGGCGAGTGAATAGGAGTGTACATTGGCCTGTGGGCAAGCGATTGTGAGTGTACACTGGCCGTTTGACCAGCGATGAGAGTTGCACATCGGAGTCCGTGCCGTGTGCAGTCGATGTGTGGGAGGGGCTGGGCTTCTTTTCAAGTCCCGGGCGCTCGTGACAAAGTTTAGTCAGGGTGTTGTGGTGTCGTCACACACGCGGCATTCATTCCAGGCTCTGATTCCCGACTCCTGTTTCCATCGCCTTATCCTTTTGAGCTCAGAGCCGCGATGTTGTGCATTCTGCCTCACAATATCGGAGTGCTCTGTCTGCGGCACATGCCTGCGAAGCTGAATCACAGCCCGCACATGATCGCCCGCATATAAACAGCGACGCGTTGCACCATTTGGCAGTCATGTATGTCACCCAACCAACACGGACCACTGAGCAGACCTGTGAATTGTTTGTATTGCGTTTGGTCTCCCCAGTTTTGTCAAATTTTGTCTGCAACGGAGCACAGGGAAATTGGAAGAGAGTGCTCTATAGGGCGCTACGACAACCAATTGGCCGTATTTTACAATAGAAACACGCAAAACGAGACTGGAGCGCTCTGCAGAGGATTTTTGGGACAAAACACGCAAATCTAAGGCTTAAAAGAGTGAAATCATCAAACAGCGCTCCGCATTGCACTTTTTTTGTACATGGTGTGTTCTGGGCATCCTATGCAGCGATTCATGAGACCAAAGTCATAACAGACGATACCGAACACTCAGAGTGAGACTATGCACTTGGCCGGTGGTTGGGGCTGCTTTGGGGAGCAGTAGGGCAGGGGCTTTTGGTGCCGATGTGGTTTCGGAGAAATGAGCTGCACCCCCACCCATGGCCTGGAGCACGCCGCGGTGTGGCGCACCCACCACGGCACGCCGCACCTTGCTGCAGCACGGCTACACGGGCTGACTGGCCACGGCCAAGCTGCCTCCGAAGAAACCAAAAGGGGTGCAGCGTGGGGGCCTCTGTCGGCACAGGAGGCGCCCTGCTACACGAACCGTCAGGGGGGCACAGGCGGGAGGCGGGTGCCCCCAAGCCCAAGGCCTGTGCTCCATAGTATGCTTTCCTTCCTACGCCGCAGCACAGCAAAATTTTCCTGGGGATCGTTGGTGCTTGAACAGGAACGAGCGGACTGGCAGTTTGCCACCGTTTCCATCCCCCACCCCCCCCTTTCAGACCAGTAACACGAGTGTTGGAGTTTTATTCGAAAATGGGAACAAGACGTTTCATTCAAACTGGTTCCGCCGATTTTTGTGGCAGTTTGCAGATGTTTTCATACACCGCCTGTGAACCAGTGGGGGTTCATCTGATATGCCGCTGGTGCTTAAACTCCGAGACCTTATTGCTGGCCGATTTCGAGAGCTACATATTCAGCAGCGGGTCTATCTGTTTTTTTGCTCTCGGGGCGGAAGGTGCCCAAATTTGGGGCTGCTCTGCCGGTTGTTGATGAGCTGCCTTTCATGTCAAGCTTGGCATCACATGTGTGGGCGTGTTATACCAGACCACATGACACCCCCACACATTGGCTAGGGCAGGATCATTGTTCAGGGTGTGGCAGTCTCCCACTGCATAATCTGGTATCAGAATTAGCCCATCCTCTCACTACCAGTCAGATCCGCTATCACAATCATTCGTGGGAACATTTTAGAACTGGACCACTCTGAACCTTGATCCCAAGAACTTATCACCGTGTGATGAGCAGGATATGCCAGCTCATCTTGGTCTGCCACCCTCACCCCCCCCGCCCCCAAACTCCCCCAGAATCTACACCACTTGGTCCAACGCAAACAGCCAACAGATTGGCTTGGGCAAACAGACCGTCCACAATGTCAACAGCCAACAACAGCCAAGAACAAACTGGCTTGTGCAACCGAGACCATATCACACCACTGAGCTATATATAGCTCCGGTTCCCATTCTAGTGACCCCTCTTCCAATGCGTTGAGTGATTCTGATTCTTTCACGTCCAGCTCTACTTTGGACTTAGAATTGGACTCTGAGTAGGTACGTCAGGGGGTAGGGGGTACAGTGGCTGGGCATAGGCTGGGGCCCTGCAAAGGCGGGGGGGGGGGGGGGGGCTACCTGCCCCACCTCCAATGCATTCCTGTTGAAGAGGGCGGGCTCAAAAAACTGAGAGAGGTGGGCAGCCTGTTGGGTGTTAGGCTACCCAACAGGCGGGGAGGGGGGGTGATTCTGCTGCCTGAGAGTGGGACCGTTGTTGCATAGCACACAACCGCTGCTTCTGCCCCATCCGCGTCCCCCCCACGCCGGCGCTGGCACTGCTCCGCACAAAGTCCTTGCCAAGACCGTGAAGTTCGGAGGGTGCCCACCACCCCATCCGATGCGGGAAGTGTACCACTTGGCCCAGGGGGTGCCGGATCACCGAGTGTTACCCGTCGGCGGTGCGAAGCATGTTCAGGCATTCTGCTTGTTGTTTCAGGGCTTCACCACCCGTGAAGTGGGGGGGAGCGTTAGCGCGCCGGGCGCGCGCCGGGCATCTTTTTTTGACCATTCCCCACTCGTGCCTGTTTTTGCCCCCACCTCACCAAACAATTTGGAGTACCTTCTCGCCGTGTCTGAGAATTTGGCCCATCCGTTGCACCCAGTTTATGACGATGGCAAGGGTGGTGGTTGGAAGTGGTGGGAGTGACATTTTGTGTTTTTGAATTCTCATATTTCGGCTTTTTCAAGGTGCCTTGCAGAGAATATTTGTGGTCTAGTGCGGTCTACTTGGGGGACTTCCCAAGGTGAGGATAAACTTGGGGCTAGAGATCTGCACTAAGGGCTCCCTGTAGTTCCCGACTGTTAGTCACTCTTTGATCTTAGTTTTTGCTCTAGTCACAACTCCACAGTTTCTAGGTGTTGACCCTTTGTGGTCGTGGCAGGCCCCACCACCTGCATGGAGTGTACAGTACATACAGGTCCTGCGCCCCCATTGGGCTCTCCCTCTGTGGAGAACTGCCTTACCCGCATCCCACCCATTGGTTAAGCTGACTTTACTGTACATACCTCTGGCTGCCTAAGTACACTGTCTGCCTTGATGGCCGAACTCACCAGTGTCGGAAAGGAGATAAACTTGGGGCTAGAGATAAGATACTTAATACAAAGGTAGCGCGCCGGGCAAACATTCCCCCTGGGCAGTGGGTGTTCCTCCTACCAAGGCCCTGCTGCGGGGCCTAGGCACTGCTGTAGAGGTGGCAGTGGGAGGGGTTTGGCTGGTTCCTCGGATTTCGCCGTCCTCCTGACACGGGCACAGTATAAGTCGAACAGCCATTTGACAGGCGGGATACTGCACACTGTAGACACGAGGGGCAGTGGAGCCAAACTGGGGCTTCCGGGGAAACCTGGGTCCAGAGCCCCCTTTTTCCAAACCCCCCCACACCTGGGGTGGGGCTCTCTTGTTGCGACCTATTTTGGGGGAAGTAATGGCATTGGTGGTGATACCTATGTTTAAGAATCTTCACTCCGCTGTCTTCTTCAGCCTACAGTCATTGTGCCTCAGGCACACTGGGAAGCCTATGGGCGTGGCAGTCTCCCACTGTATAACCTGGTTTCAGACTCAGCTCATCCTCACTGCGTGTCAGATCCGCTACCACAGCCAATGGTGGGATCATCGTAGCACTGGACAGCTCTGAAACTTGATCCCGAGGGATCACCTCGAGTGCTGTGAAGTGAGCAGGCTACGCCAGCTCATCTTGGTCTGAGCTGAAAAAAAATACCTATGTTTAAGAACACGCTGATCCCCAGTCATCACCCCCCCCCCCCCCACATATCAACTTTGGCAACCTCCTCCAACCACCTATCGAACCTTCTGGGGCCGCTTCTGAGGTCTGTTCCCTTCTAATGCATCCCTGCTCTTCACCCTCGACCCAACAGGTGGGCACCCAACCCACCCATCCACAAGTGGAGGATTCCGTCCTCAAAAGGCCGACATGTGCCTACGCCCGGAAGTACCAACCGGCATACTCATTCAGCTTTTATGCCACAAACCCGTCCTGGAGCAACTGTCCCCAAGCCCAGAGGACGACCGTGCAACGGCACAACAACACTTGGAATGTCAAAGGAGGACAGTGCGCCGTGCGGTCGAGGGTGAAGAGCAGGGATGCATTGGAAGGGAAGGGACCTCAGAGGCGGCCCCAGAAGCGGTTCAATAAGTGGTTGGAGGAGGTTGCCAAAGCGGTTGGGGGCGGTTGCTTTCGGTTACAAAAGCCATGGGGCCTGGCACCTGCCGTCAGGGGGACAGTGGCTGGGCATAGGCTGGGGCCCTGCAAAGGGGGGGGGGGGGGGCGGGGCACCTCCCCCAGTGTATCTGTCACCGTCATGTCCAAGTGTGTGGAAACTCGTTCTGGAGTTGCAAATTTCAAATTCAACCAAACTTCAGCGAAACCGCTGGCTGCAGCGAAGCGGTTGGTCCTGCAGCGTGCGGACAGAACACTGCCAGAACAACCGCAAGCCATGCCTGCCGTGTGCTGTTCCCTTCACGCGCGGCCCACTGCACAGGCCCACCTCCCCCCCCCCCCCATGCCCCAGCCCCCGCCGCTTCTGCTCCACAGATCGGCCAATGCGCGCCTCCTCGTACTACACCGCGAGCCGCTCCCCGTGCAGTGGTGGCCCAGACCGCCCCCGGCACCCCCTGTCCCCCGCGTGCGCCGCGGCCCTCGCTCTGGGCGTGGCCGCCGGGGCCCTCACCTACGCCCTCGCCGCCACGCACGCGCCCCCGGCGCAGCACGCGCTCCGCACGGCCCCGGCCGCGCGCGCGGCGGTCGCGCCCCCGCCGCTCCAGAACGTGCACCGGCCCTTCTACCCCCTGCCGGAGGGCCCCGCTGCGTTCGCGCGACCGGTTGCGCTTGTGGGCACGCGTCGTCCCTCGCGGCCGCCGCATGCGGCAGGGGATACCGCCCCCGGCACCCGGCCGCGGGTGCAGGGTCTGCGGTCGAACGAGTGGCTCTTGGGGCTGCTGGTCCCACTCTTTATCGGGGCGGCAGTTGCGGTTCGGCGGTGGTATTCGGGGCCGGGCCGGGCCGCACGCTCCGTTGCACGGCCATGGGGCAGTGGAGGGGGCACTGCTTTGGAGGACGTGCACGTGCCGACGGGGTGCCGGGGTGGAGAGGGCGTGCGCTGGGCGCTGCTGGGCACGACGGAGGCGGCAGCGGAGGGTGGCATTGGGACCGAGGGGCTGAAGGCGCTGCTGGAGAAGGCGGCAGCGACTTTGGTATGGCGTGTGGGGGGGGCATGGGGTGTGGGGGTGAGGGGCGTGGGGTGTGGGGGGTGAGGAGCGTGGGGTGTGGGGGTGAGGGGCGTGGGGTGTGGGGGTGAGGGGCGTGGGGTGTGGCGGTGCGGGGCATGGGGTGTGGGGGTACGGGGCATGGGGTGTGGGGGTGCGGGGCGTGGGGTGTGGGGGTGAGGGGCGTGGGATGTGGGGGTGCGGGGCATGGGGTGTGGGGGTGAGGGGCATGGGATGTGGGGGTGCGGGGCATGGGGTGTGGGGGGTGCGGGGCGTGGGGTGTGGGGGTGCGGGGCATGGGGTGTGGGGTATCTGGTATCTGGTATCTGGTTGACCCGCCCGAGGCTCCGACACAGCCGGAGGGGGTCCCTGAAAATGCGGGACTCCCAACCACCACGCGGCGGCTTACTCGGTCCCGCCAGGGTGGGTCGAAGCGGGCGGCCCATGCCTGCACCCTGCGCCACCAGGGGCTGACACCTGCCTTAGTTTCTGGGTGGGGAGGGGGGGGGGCTCCGCTGGTTAGGGGGCTGTGCTGGGTGCCCGGGGCGCCATGGGCGGGGCTGTCACACAGGGGCGCAGTATGGGACTGTGCTGGGGCGCTGCGAGGCCCGGGGCAGGGGTGCAGCATGCGGCTGCGCAGGGGGTGCAGCGTGGAGCTGCACAGGGGCGCTGCCTGGAGCTGTAGTGGGCGCAGCGGCTGCGCAAGGGGCGCAGCGTGGGATTGCGCTGGGGCGGAGCCCGGGGCTGCGCAAGAGGCGCGGCATGAAGCTGCGCTGGAGCGCAGCATGCGGCAGTGCCGGAGCGCAGCCTGGGGCTCAGCTGGTGCGCTGCGCGGGGCTGCCCAGGGCGCAGCGTGGGATTGCTCTGGGGCGTAGTGTGGAAATGCGCATGGGCGCGGCGTGCAGCTGCGCATGGGCGAGCGTGGGGTTGCGCAGGGGCGCAGCATGGGGCTGCGCAAGGGCGCGGGCGCAGCATGGGGCTGTGCCGGGGCGCTGCGTGGGGCTGCCGAGGGGCGCAGCGTGGGGCTGCGCACCGGCGCAGCCTGGGGATGCGCAGGGGCGCAGCCTGGGGCTACGCAGGGGCACAGCGTGGGGCTGTGCATGGGGCTGCGCAGGGGCGCAGCATGGGGCTGCGCAGGGGCGCAGTAGCATGGGGCTGCGCAGGGGCGCAGCATGAGGCTGCGCAGGGACGCAGCATGGGGCTGCGCAGGGGCACAGTGCGGGGCTGCGCATGGGCGCAGCATGGGGCTGCGCAGGGGCGCAGCAGCGTGGGGCTGCGCAAGGGCGCAGCATGAGGCTGCGCAGGGACGCAGCAGCATGGGGCTGCGCAGGGGCGCAGCGCGGGGCTGTGCATGGGCGCAGCATGGGGCTGCGCAGGGGTGCAGCATGGTGCTGCGCAGGGGCGCAGCATGAGGTTGCGCAGGGGCGCAGCATGGGGTTGCACAGGGGCGCAGCGTGGGGCTGCGCAGGGGCGCAGCATGGGGCTGCGCATGGGGCTGCGCAGGGGTGCAGCATGGGGCCGTGCTGGGGCGCCGCGTGGGGCTGCGCAGGGGCGCAGCGTGGGGCAGCGCATGGGCGCCGCATGGGGCTGCGCAGGGGCGCAGCGTGGGGCTGCGCAGGGGTGCAGCGTGGGGCTGCGCTGGTGCGCAGCATGGGGCTGCGCAGGGGCGCAGCATGGGGCTGCGGATGGGCGCAGCATGGGGTCGCGCTTGGGCGCGGCATTGGGCGTGGGGCTGCACAGGGGCGCAGCAGCGTGGGGCTGCGCAGGGTTGCAGCATGAGGCTGCGCAGGGGCGCAGCGTGGGGCTGTGCAGGGGCACAGCGTGGGGCTGCGCAGGGGCGCAGCATGGGGCGGCACAAAGGCGTAGCATGGGGCTGCGCATGGGCGCAGCGTGGGGCTGCGCATGGGCGCAGCGTGAGGCTGCGCATGGGGCTGCGCAGGGGCGCAGCGTGGGGCTGCGCATGGGCGCATCGTGGGGCTGTGCAGGGGCGCAACGTGGGGCTGCGCAGGGGCGCAGCGTGAGGCTGCGCATGGGGCTGCGCAGGGGCGTAGCGTGGGGCTGCGCAGGGGCGCAGCATGGGGCTGCGCAGGGGCGCAGCATGGGGCTGCGCAGGGGTGCAGCATGGGGCCGTGCTGGGGCGCCGCGTGGGGCTGCGCATGGGCGCGGCATGGGGCTGCGCAGGGGCGCAGCGTAGGGCTGCGCAGGGGTGCAGCGTGGGGCTGCGCTGGTGCGCAGCATGGGGCTGCGCAGGGGCGCAGCATGGGGCTGCGGATGGGCGCAGCATGGGGCTGCGGATGGGCGCAGCATGGGGTCGCGCTTGGGCGCGGCATTGGGCGTGGGGCTGCGCAGGGGCGCAGCAGCGTGGGGCTGCGCAGGGGCGCAGCAGCGTGGGGCTGCGCAAGGTTGCAGCATGAGGCTGCGCAGCGGCGCAGCGTGGGGCTGCGCAGGGGCACAGCATGGGGCGGCACAAAGGCGTAGCATGGGGCTGCGCATGGGCGCAGCGTGAGGCTGCGCATGGGGCTGCGCATGGGCGCAGCGTGGGGCTGTGCAGGGGCGCAACGTGGGGCTGCGCAGGGGTGCAGCATGGGGCCGTGCTGGGGCGCCGCGTGGGGCTGCGCAGGGGCGCAGCGTGGGGCTGCGCATGGGCGCAGCATGGGGCCGCGCAGGGGCGCAGCATGGGGTCGGGCTTGGGCGCGGCATGGGGCGTGGGGCTGCGCAGGGGCGTAGCGTGGGGCTGCGCAGGGCCTGCGCATGGGACTGCGCATGGGGCTGCGCAGGGGCGCAGCGTGGGGCTGCACATGGGCGCAGCGTGGGGGTGCGCATGGGGCTGCGCAGGGGCGCAGCGTGGGGCTGCACATGGGCGCAGCATCGGGCTGCGAAGGGGCGCGGCGTGGGGCTGCGCAGGGGCGAAGCATCGGGCTGCGAAGGGGCGCAGGGTGGGGCTGCGCAGGTGGGCAGCGTGGGGCTGCGCATGGGCGCAGCATGGGGCTGCCATTGGTCGCAGCGTGGGGCTGCGCAGGGGCGCAGCGTGGGGCCGCGCAGGGGCGCGGCGTGGTGATGTGCAGGGGCGCAGCATGGGGCTGCGCAGGAGCGCAGCTTGGGGCTGCGCAGGGGCGCAGCATGGGGCTGCGCAGGGGCGCAGCATGGGGCTGCGCAGGGGCGCGGCATGGGGCTGCGTACGGGCGCGGCGTGGGGCCGCGCATGGGCGCGGCGTGGGGCTGCGCAGGGGCGCAGCGTGGGGCTGCGCAGGGGCGCAGCATGGGGCTGCACAGGGGCGCAGCGTGGGGCTGCGCATGGGCGCAGCGTGGCGCCGCGCAGGGGCGTAGCGTGGGGCCGCGCAGGGGCGCGGCATGGGGCTGCGCAAGGGTGCGGTATGGGGCTGCGCAGGGGCGCAGCGTGGGGCTGCGCATGGGCGCAGCGTGGGGCCGCGCATGGTCGCAGCGTGGGGCTGCACATGGGCGCAGTGTGGGGCTGCGCAGGGGCGCAGCATGGGGCTGCGCAGGAGCGCAGTGTAGGGCTGCGCAGGGGCGCAGCATGGGGCTGCACAAGGGCGCAGCGTGGGGCTGCGCATGGGCGCAGCGTGGGGCCGCGCAGGGGCGCGGCATGGGGCTGCGCAGGGGCGCAGCAGCGTGGGGCTGCGCAGGGGCGCAGCATGGGGCCGCGCATGGGCGCAGCATGGGGCCGCGCAGGGGCGCAGCGCGGGGCTGCGCAGGGGCGTAGCAGCGTGGGGCTGCGCATGGACGCAGCATGGGGCCGCGCAGGGGCTCAGCATGAGGCTGCGCAGGGGCGCAACATGGGGCTGCGAAGGAGCGCAGCGTGGGGCTGCGTAGGGGCGCAGCAGGAGGCTGCGCAGGGGCGCAGCAGCGTGGGGCTGTGCAGGGGCGCAGCAGCGTGGGGCTGCACAGGGGCGCAGCATTGGGCCGCGTATGGGCGCAGCATGGGGCTGCACAGGGGCGCAGCGTCGGGCTGCGCAGGGGCGCAAAAGCGCGGGGCTGCGCAGGGGCGCAGCAGCGTGGGGCTGCGCAGGGGCGCAGTGTGCGGCTGCGCAGGGGCGCAGCAGCTTGGGGCTGCGTAGGGGCGCAGCGTGGGGCTGCGCAGGGGCGCAGCGCGGGGCCGCGCAAGGGCGCAGCAGCGTGGAGCTGCGTAGGGGCGCAACAGCGTGGGTCTGTGCAGGGGCGCAGCCGCGGGGGGCTGCGCAGGGGCGCAGCGTGGGGCTGCGCATGGGCGCAGCATGGGGGCGCAGCATGGGGCCGTGCAGGGGCGCAGCAGCGTGGGGCTGCGCAGGGGCGCATCAGCGTGGGGTTGCGCAGGGGCGTAGCAGCGTGGGGCTGCGCAGGGGCGCAGCGTGGGGCCGCGCATGGGCGCGGCATGGGGCCATGCACACGTGCGGCGTGGGAGTACGCCGGGGAGAAGCGCGCGGCTGCGCAAGAGCGCTGCGTGGGGCTGCGCTGGGGCTCAGGGTGGGGCAGCGCTGGGGCGTAGCGTGGGACCACGCACGGCAAGGGGGGCAGAGTGGGAGGGGGTAGCAGGATCAGGGGTACGCCTCACCACAGGCTTTTGGCGTCCCCGCTGCACTCTCAGCGCCTCACCAGGCACAGGCACTGGGCACAGGGCCAAGGGCACAGGGGCGCTGGGTGCAGGGCAGTGGGTCGGGGGGCGCTCAGCCACAGGCTGCAGGCACCCCACACCAGCCCTCCCTGGGGGGGGGGTGCCTCACCACAGGTTCGGTCTTCTTGCCGCATTAGCTCACAGGCTCGAACGGCACGTCCCGCACCCTGTGAGTCGCCAGCCTGAGTCGAAACGACACGCCGGAGTACATTCCATGGAACGAACGGTTGTCATCACGGACGTGGACACCAATAGGTCGCTGAAAACCGGCATCACAACACAACGCATTTCCGGTGTTCCCAAGGGTACAATGCGGCTGTGGTGCATGGGGCTGCCCCGCCTGGTCTCTGCTTACCAGCATGTGGTGCAGGCCTTTGTGGACGAGGACTCTAACACATGACGCCACACCCTTCTTACAGTACAGATTGCACACGGCTTACACGTCACACCTGCTCTTATACTTTATCCTCTGTATCTTATACTCTCACTTCTGTATGTACCCCCCCCCCCCTGCTGAATCTGTATGTTACCCCCTGCTTTTCTTGAAACTAAACAGCAACTGACGGGGAAAGGCCGAGTGAGTGCCATGCTTTGCAGCCCAGTCAGTTCGCCCGTAAACAAGTGAATGCAGTCCACACCTTAAGGACGACTGCTTTTTATTGATCCTGGTTGTTCACTGGAGTCGGCAGACAGGACAAGCACACAAGTGACCCACAGAGCTAACCGCAAGAAACGCCTCACTGTACCTTACATAGTGGAGCACCCCAACCAAGAAGGGGACACGTGCATTGATTGAGCTACACAGTACTGCTGGACTAATGGCTGGAATTGTCTATGGCGGGGACATTCAGTCTATCGGAACCGACCATTGATCCCCCCCCACAGGTTCTTGGCATCCCACGCACGCTGACCGCCCCCCGCACGGTGGTGACGTGCTGCAGGGCGGGGGGGGGGGTGCCTCACCACAGGTTCTTGGCATCCCACGCTCGCTGACCGCCCCCCGCACGGTGGTGACGTGCTGCAGGGCGGGGGGGGGGGAGGATGCCTCACCACAGGTTCTTGGCATCCCCCGCACGCCGGCAGCGCCTCACCAGCAGGTTGTTGGCAGCTGAGCAGGTTGTTGGCAGTTGGGCAGGGGGGGGGGGGGGTGGCCTCACCACAGTTTGTTGGCCGGGCGCCCTAGTTGGGCGTAGATCAGGTCGGGGAGCCGGCGGGAACTCACGCGCGGACTCCCCCTGGTGGGGAGGTGACTGCTGACCTGGTGAACGCCACCGGAGCCGACGCCGGGCCAGGGTGTCGACCAGGCCAAGGGGTAGGGGGGGGGCGCTCAACTGGCCAACGGAGGCTGTTTTTAACGGGGCCATGTCAGTTCATGGCCCGGGGCGCACGGGGATGGGTCCCGACTCTCGCCCCCGGTGGTTCTTCGTCGTGCTGCTGGGGGGGGGGGGGTTGCGGAGCTGTTTTGCTGGAACGGGGGGCGTTCCAAGGAAGGTGAGCAGCCCTCCTGTGGCAAAACCCAGCGCGCCTCTACGCTGGGGAACCACCGCCGCATGGGGTGTGGGGGTGCGGGGCGTGGGATGTGGGGGTGAGGGGCGTGGGGTGTGGGGGTGAGGGGCGTGGGGTGTGTGGGGTGAGGGGCGTGGGGTGTGGGGGTGAGGGGCATGGGATGTGGGGGTGCGGGGCATGGGGTGTGGGGGTGAGGGGCGTGGGATGTGGGGGTGCGGGGCGTGGGGTGTGGGGGTGAGGGGCGTGGGATGTGGGGGTGAGGGGCATGGGATTTGGGGGTGAGGGGCATGGGGTGTGGGGGGTGCGGGGCGTGGGGTGTGGGGGTGAGGGGCGTGGGGTGTGGGGGTGAGGAGCGTGGGGTGTGGGGGTGAGGGGCGTGGGGTGTGGGGGTGAGGGGCGTGGGGTGTGGGGGGTGAGGGGCGTGGGGTGTGGGGGTGAGGGGCGTGGGATGTGGGGGTGCGGGGCATGGGGTGTGGGGGTGAGGGGCGTGGGATGTGGGGGTGCGGGGCATGGGGTGTGGGGGGTGAGGGGCGTGGGGTGTGGGGGTGTGGAGCGTGGGATGTGGGGGTGCGGGGCGTGGGGTGTGGCGGTGCGGGGCGTGGGATGTGGGGGTGTGGGGCGTGGGGTGTGGGGGTGAGGGGCGTGGGGTGTGGGGGTGCGGGGCGTGGGGTGTGGGGGTGCGGGGCGTGGGATGTGGGGGTGTGGGGCGTGGGGTGTGGGGGTGAGGGGCGTGGGGTGTGGGGGTGAGGGGCGTGGGGTGTGGGGGTGAGGGGCGTGGGATGTGGGGGTGCGGGGCATGGCGTGTGGGGGTGAGGGGCGTGGGATGTGGTGGTGTGGGGCGTGGGGTGTGGGGGTGAGGGGCATGGGGTGTGGCGCGTGAGGGGCGTGGGGTGTGGGGGTGAGGGGCGTGGGATGTGGGGGTGCGGGGCATGGGGTGTGGGGGTGCGGGGCGTGGGGTGTGGGGGTGCGGGGCGTGGGGTGTGGGGGTGCGGGGCGTGGGGTGTGGGGGTGAGGGGCGTGGGGTGTGGGGGGTGAGGGGCGTGGGGTGTGGTGGTGAGGGGCATGGGATTTGGGGGTGAGGGGCATGGGGTGTGGGGGTGCGGGGCCTGGGATGTGGGGGTGTGGGGCGTGGGGTGTGGGGGTGAGGGGCGTGGGGTGTGGGGGTGAGGGGCGTGGCTGTGGGGGTGAGGGGCGTGGGATGTGGGGGTGCGGGGCATGGGGTGTGGGGGGAGGGGCGTGGGGTCTGGGGGTGTGGAGCGTGGGATGTGGGGGTGAGGGGCATGGGGTGTGGGGTTGCGGGGCGTGGGATGTGGGGGTGAGGGGCGTGGGGTGTGGGGGGTGTGGGGCGTGGGGTGTGGGGGTGAGGGGCATGGGATGTGGGGGTGAGGGGCATGGGGTGTGGGGGTACGGGGCGTGGGATGTGGTGGTGTGGGGCGTGGGGTGTGGGGGTGAGGGGCATGGGGTGTGGCGCGTGAGGGGCGTGGGGTGTGGGGGTGAGGGGCGTGGGATGTGGGGGTGCGGGGCATGGGGTGTGGGGGGTGAGGGGTGTTATGTGGGGGTGTGGGGCGTGGGGTGTGGGGGTGAGGAGCGTGGGGTGTGGGGGTGAGGGGCGTGGGATGTGGGGGTGCGGGGCGTGGGATGTGGGGGTGCGGGGCATGGGGTGTGGGGGTGCGGGGCGTGGGGTGTGGGGGTGAGGGGCGGGGGGTGCGGGGGTGAGGGGCGTGGGGTGTGGGGGGTGTGGGGCGTGGGATGTGGGGGTGAGGGGCGTGGGATGTGGGGGTGCGGGGCATGGGGTGTGGGGGTGCGGGGCGTGGGATGTGGGGGTGCGGGGCATGGGGTGTGGGGGTGCGGGGCGTGGGATGTGGGGGTGCGGGGCATGGGGTGTGGGGGTGTGGGGCATGGGATCTGGGGGTGCGGGGCGTGGGGTGTGGGGGGTGAGGGGCGTGGGGTGTGGGGGTGAGGGGCATGGGATGTGGGGGTGCGGGGCGTGGGGTGTGGGGGGTGAGGGGCGTGGGGTGTGGGGGGTGAGGGGCGTGGGGTGTGGGGGTGAGGGGCGTGGGGTGTGGGGGTGCGGGGCGTGGGGTGTGGGGGTGTGGGGCGTGGGGTGTGGGGGTGAGGGGCGTGGGGTGTGGGGGTGAGGGGCATGGGGTGTGGGGGTGCGGGGCGTGGGATGTTGGGGTGCGGGGCGTGGGGTGTGGGGGTGAGGGGCGTGCGGTGTGGGGGGTGCGGGGCGTGGGGTATGGGGGTGAGGGGCATGGGATGTGGGGGTGAGGGGCGTGGGGTGTGGGGGTGAGGGGCGTGGGGTGTGGGGGTCAGGGGCGTGGGGTGTGGGGGTGAGGGGCATGGGGTGTGGGGGGTGCGGGGCGTGGGATGTGCGGGTGAGGGGCGTGGGGTGTGGGGGTGAGGGGCATGGGATGTGGGGGTGCGGGGCATGGGGTGTGGGGGGTGACGGGCGTGGGGTGTGGGGGTGAGGGGCGTGGGGTTTGGGGGTGTTGGGCGTGGGGTGTGGGGATGAGGGGCGTGGGGTGTGGGGGTGTGCGGCGTGGGGTGTGGGGGTGTGGGGCGTGGGGTGTGGGGTTGAGGGGCGTGGGGTGAGGGGGTGAGGGGCGTGGGGTGTGGGGGTGAGGGGCGTGGGGTGTGGGGGTGTGCGGCGTGGGGTGTGGGGGTGAGGGGCATGGGGTGTGGGGGTGTGGGGCGTGGGGTGTCGGGGTGAGGGGCGTGGGGTGTCGGGGTGAGGGGCATGGGCTGTGGGGGTGAGGGGCGTGGGGTGTGGGGGTGTGGGGCGTGGGGTGTGGGGGTGAGGGGCGTGGGGTGTGGGGGTGAGGGGCGTGGGGTGTGGGGGTGAGGGGCGTGGGGTGTGGGGGTGAGGGGCGTGGGGTGTGGGGGTGAGGGGCGTGGGGTCTGGGGGTGAGGGGCGTGGGGTGTGGGGGTGAGGGGCGTGGGGTGTGGGGGGTGAGGGGCGTGGGGTGTGGGGGGTGAGGGGCGTGGGGTCTGGGGGTGAGGGGCGTTTGTACTCAACGGTCGCCTCAATGAGTTTCGAGGTTTGTTTTTCACGCAAACGCGTGTAGGCCCTGCAGGCCCTCCGGTCTGGAGGGGTGCATCGGGGCGCACGTGCGGAGTGCGCGGTCCGGGGGGCATGTTGGGGCGTGGCCCTTGTCCTGCCGCGTGCTCTGGTGTCGGATTTCCTGGTCCAAATGGACGTTCCCCCGCCCGGAGCGGTTTGGGGCACGCCACACGGGATACCCGACGCTGTAGTTTACCCGCCAGTACGGTCCGGGCACACTGGTCGAGCACTCGGGGGAGGTGCCTGAAGCGCGCCCGCACTGCGCAAACTCATTGTTTTTGTGGTTTAGTGCACAGAGATGTGGTTCGAAGCATTCTTGGTTTTGTAAACGTGGCGCGCTCGTGTATGTCTGCCGTCCAGGGATGCGTCAGAAGGGAAGGGGCCTCAGAGGCGGCCCCAGAGGCGGTTGGACAGGCGGTTGGAGGAGGTTGCCAAAGCGGTTTGGGGCGGTTACTGTCGGTTACAAACGCCATTGAAGCCGGCACTTGGCGTCAGGGGGACAGAGGCTGGGCATAGGCTGGGCGCCGTGGAGGGGGGTGGGCTTCCAAGGCATCCCTGGGGCGGTTTCACCGGGTAAAATCTGGGTAAATGTCCCAAAACCCTTGAACCGCGCGTGCACTGTGCACCAACCCCCCCCCCCCTGACGAGGCACAGGTACGTCTGAGAACGAAAGAAGACCAACGGTTTGGTGCGTTCAACAGCTGCGCCCTCCGTAGTGTGGCTGCTGTGGGGTCCGCAGGGCGCACACACCCGCCTGCGCTGCAGGGCAAGTGTCGGTTCATCGTCGTCAACGCCCAAAGTGGCGGTATTTTGGAGGCGGTGGAGGACTTCGGGGCGGCGCCGCTCCGGTACAGCGAACCGAGGGGTATTGTCCTCCCCTTGCCCCATGCCTCTGTCCAGTTGCTGGTGCTTGTTTGCTTGGGGCCGATGAGGGGGGGGGGTTGGCACAAGGCCTTGGTGGTTGGATCTGTCAGCCTGTGGCGGCGCCTATTGGCCTCTCGCCCTTGAACCTTCTGCTATGACAAGCAGGCATCAGTACTACTGTGGGCATCCGCACTGCCGTAGGCATTCCCCTGCCTGGGGGGGGGGATCCAGAATGCACTCCCCTGGGGAGGTGGCCATTGGGGGCGGGGGGGGCAAGGTCCTGTCAGGGCCGGCTTGGGTGCAGGTTGCGCTGCAGCAATTACTCTCCGGTGGGTGTTGCGGCCCATGTACAACGGGGGACGCCCAGCCGCAGCCCTTGACCCCCCCACCCCCCCCTCAAAGGGTGTCATACCAAACCTCCCTCAACAAGTTTTTAGAACGTCGGGATCACGCTTGGCCCAAATTTGGCGCCGAAGGCGCCGGCAATTTTTTTTTTAAGGTGTGGGGGGGTCAAATTCCGTTTTTGTTGAATCCGTGAACACTCAAAATGCTCAGAATTTCATGGGGAACCCAAATATATATCCAAAACATGAATCATTTTCCTCCTGACCTCCCTCATCCAGCCCCCAAACCTGGCTGCTGAGGGGGAGTGTTAGTGCGCCAGGCGCGCGTCGGGCATCTTTTTTTGACCATTCCCCACCCGCGCCTGTTTTTGCCCCCCCCCACCAAACAATCTGGAGTACCTGCTCGCCGTGTCTAGGAATTTGGCCCATCCTTTGCACCCGGTTTATGATGATGGCAAGGGTTGTGGTTGGCAGTGGTGGGAGTGACATTTTGTGTTGTTGAATCCTCATATTTCAGCTTATACAAGGTGCCTTGCACGGAAGGTTTGCGGTCCAGTGCGGTCTACTTGGGGGACTTCCCTTGGTGAGGATAAATTTGGGGCTGGAGCCAGGATACTGAATACAAAGGTAGCGCGCCGGGCATGCGCCGGGCATGCGCCGGGCAAACATTCCCCCCTGAGACCGAACCCCGTGGGGTATTTTTTTTTCTTCCAAAAACCCCACACATGTGTGTTCACAGTAATCAGTGCAACGAGGGGATCATTTTGACGTATATACATTGGGGTACTCGGGACCCCAGCCTGGCTGCCCCCCCTTCCGGGGGTCAAAATGTTTCAGGGGTGTCGGGGTCAAGGGCTGCACCTGGGCGCCCCCCATGCACAAGGCGGTGGGTGTACTTTGCCGCATCCACGTGGGGCTCGGAGGCGACTATGCACTGGGTTTATGCATTGCCCTGCAGCCCTGCAGTAACCAACGTGTCACTACCCATTTAATCCGTTGGCTGTGCAAGAGTGCTCAGTGGGCTGGGGTTTCTCCAACAAAAAATTTCATCCAATATAAATTTTTTCCAATATAAATTTCATCCAACATAAATTTTTTCCAATATAAATTTCATCCAACATAAATTTTTTCCAATATAAATTTCATCCAATGAAAATTTTTTCCAATATAAATTTCATCTCATATAAAAATTTTCTAATATAAATTTTTTCCAATATAAATTTCATCCAACATAAATTTTTTCCAATATAAATTTCATCCAACATAAATTTTTTCCAATATAAATTTCATCCAATATAAATTTTTTCCAATATAAATTTCATCCAATATAAATTTCATCCAACATAAATTTTTTCCAATATAAATTTCATCCAACATAAATTTTTTCCAATATAAATTTCATCCAACATAAATTTTTTCCAATATAAATTTCATCCAACATAAATTTTTTCCAATATAAATTTCATCCAACATAAATTTTTTCCAATATAAATTTCATCCAACATAAATTTTTTCCAATATAAATTTCATCCAACATAAATTTTTTCCAATATAAATTGCATCCAATATAAATTTTTTCCAATATAAATTTCATCCAATATAAATTTTTTCCAATATAAATTTCATCCATCATAAATTTTTTCCAATATGAATTTCATCCAACATAAATTTTTTCCAATATAAATTTCATCCAATATAAATTTTTTCCAATATAAATTTCATCTCATATAAAATTTTTCCAACATAAATTTTTTCCAATATAAATTTCATCCAACATAAATTTTTTCCAATATAAATTTCATCCAATATAAATTTTTTCCAATATAAATTTCATCTCATATAAAATTTTTCCAACATAAATTTTTTCCAATATAAATTTCATCCAATATAAATTTCATCAAATATTAATTTTTTCCAATATAAATTTTTTCCAATATAAATTTCATCTCATATAAAAATTTTCCAATATAAATTTTTTCCAATATAAATTTCATCCAATGTAAAATTTTTCCAACATAAATTTTTTCCGATATATATTTCATCCAATATAAATTCTTTCCAATATAAATTTCATCCAATATAAATTTTTTTGAAATATAAATTTTTTCCAATATAAATTTTTTGCAATGTAAATTTTTTCCAATGTAAATTTTTTCCAATGTAAATTTTTTCCAATCGAAAATTTGGGGCCTCTACATTGATTTTGTGCTTCATAGCCATCAGCTGGCGCCAAATCTTGGTCGGCAATCAACACAGGCTCCTGTAGATGAACTAGCCCTGTGGTGATTGGGAGGGTTGTGACCTGACTCCTGCTCATTTGGGGACCAATGGTAAGGGCTGTCTGCACCCTCTCAACTCTTTGACAGAGCGAAAGCGGTCTGGGGCTGTGCAGCCTGTGAAGCTTCTTCAATGGCCTTTCATGCTTTCTTCCTTCTTGTTTTCGCTCTGTTTTGGGCCAAAAGGGGGGGGGGGGGCTGGCATGTGTAGGACCAATCGGTCAATACTCAACAGATCAACAAGCGAAGGAGCTCCAGACACCTCCTGTTTCATGCAAAACGTGTAGGAAGCTTTGTAGTTGACCATCTCCATTTGTGCATGACTGGAATTGATTGCCGTGGCTTCAGGAATCATGTAGGCGTGCATGTTGGGTTCAGGAAGTGTGGTTTGTATCCCTGGGACCGTGTTGCAGCACAGGGTTCAAGTTTTCAAGAACACACAGAGTGTGCTGTTGGATAAGAACCGAGAAGTTGAATATTGCATGCTGTGCGTAATTTGTCTTGGGTGTCACCCCCCCCCCCCCCACCCACCCACCAACCCCCCCCCCTCTTGTTGCATGTTGAACGGCCGCGACGGGCAGAGATAAGGAACATTGCTGCAGTGCGGTGTGTGTGATGCCCAAATCATTAAAGTCATGCTCAAATTGCGAGGTTCAACAACTACGCCCCGCCACTATGTGACTGAACTATGAGGTCTGATGTTTGTGTGCCCCGTTGACGGGCTTCAGGAAACCGGGTTGAGGCTGGTTTACACGGAACCTCCCTCTCAGCACGACAGCAAGGCTATGTACAGGGGATGCATCCCTACCGCGTCCTGCAGCCCACATACGTGTGTGTGCGTGTGTGTGTGTGGGGGGGTTCACCATTTTTACCAGGTCTTCTGGTTGAGCCTGTGTGGCCGCACTGGCGTCCTCGGGCGGAGATACCCAAAATTGCTGCAGTGCGAACAGAGCTGCAGAGAGGTGGTGCATCATAGTGAACACCATTGCTTTGGTTGGAATGAATGGGCGTCACACACACACACGCACGCGTGCGCACACACACATGCCTCGCAGTTTGAGCATAGTGGCAATTGTTACCTTGGCACACACGCACACAGCTGTAGAGTGGTGATGTATCTTAGCGAACGCCATTGCTTTGGTTGAAGTAATTGGGCGTCACACACCCACACACCCACACACCCACACAAACAGGATTCTGGCAACCCCGTATCCCTATATCAGCATCCAACTTTAGCTATTCTGTCTCCGTCGCTTGCTGTCTTTGTGGAGATGCTCCCCCCTGCATTCAAGCAGAACAACCACAATTGCAGTCGATTTGTGCAGCAGATCATGCATCATGCACTATAACACCAGCCCCATCGCGGCAGCTCAGCAAACACACACAGGACTGCGCCCTGTGTCCCTCCGTATCTCCAAACCCCCGCATCTTTTGTCTGTGCCATCATTCTGCCCCTCACCAATGCCTCTTTAAAGGGACTGGAACATTCTGTACCCTTGGGACCCAGACTTTCGAGTGTCACATCAACCTTGACAAGATCCACACAGTGGTGTTTGCGCAGCCAGAGCGACCGCGCAGTGGTGACGGTGAAGGGCAGTATTCCATGTACGTGATGCGGTTCCTTGACGGCGATGGCAAAACTGCACTGTCAGTGCTGCTGCATAGTCCTGATTTTGAAGGGGAAGATTATGAAGGGAGCAGCAGTGGCAATCCACAGGCCTGGAAGGCGCTCGTGGATGAGTACGGAGAGAAAGTGACAGTACAGATTTGACCTGCAGTGGTCAACTGTTCTGATTGAGGTGTATCATGGTTCCCAAATGACGCCGGACGATTAAGCTTTGTTCTCAGAATACGAGTCGGTGCCAGTCCTGTGGTACATTTTGGGGGGACGGACATCAGGTGCCTTTGAAAGATAAGACAGGCATTGCTCTTGGCACAAGAGCGTTATATATCTTGGTACATTTGTGATGGAAAATCGTGCTTGTTTGCTGGGTGCATTTGGTTCATTCCATTAGCGGAGCCACCAATCCAACGAATGATATTGATGAGGCGATTGGGGTATGCTCCGGCTAGGAATGCAAGTAGCTCCTTCAGAATCGACCACGACCCCTGCCATTGACAGGGGAAGTTGCCATCTTATATTCTGTGAGTGTACTTAGTTGCCGAGACTGTCTTGTACTGTTGCAGAACTGTTGCACTGTTCAATTAGACGATGGTGGTAGATGTTTGTGAAGTGTGTGGGATCGGTGCGATTCTGAAGCCCATCAAAGACCTCGAGAACAAGGCTGCAGTGAATGACATGGGCACCATCGCCGTGCTTGGCAAAATAGTTGCCGAGCGGTTCCGTGGACCTGGGCTGGCGCCGGTAGTGGACCGCCCGTGGGCAGCAGATGTCCGCTGCAGACATAAAGAAGATCACAAGGGAGCGCTTGCCGTCCACTGTGTCTGAATTGGCAATGGATAGTGCACGGCAACGGCAGTTCTCAGTGGCCTTACTCGCAGGTTTTGCGATAATCCCCCGACCCCCCAATTGGGGTCCTTGCAACACGGATCTCTCAACATTCAAGGGGCCCCCCAAGCACATATTGTAATGTAAATCGTGTGTCTTTGTGGGATACAAGCACCACCGCATTCCGGAATTTAGTGTTCTCTTGGCATGACAGCCGTCATTTTATGGGGTGAGGGTGCTGCTGGTTCCCAGGTGGTCTGTTCACCCATGCCTTGGGTTGCCACCCCTACACCTGCGGCCTTTCTGCACTGTGTGGGTTCCGTGGTGCCTGCTCCCCACTATCCCCCCCACCCGAAAATTACAAAAATGCACTACAAGCCCTCTGCCCTGCCCCTGGGCCTAAATGTACAGAAAGTGCGTTTCGGAGGAGTTCAGTAAATATTGGGAGAGTCTTTGGTACACTTCTTGGGGCGGGGGGCCAGGGAGACGGCCCCGCCCTCCAGCACGAAACTTGTTCTCCCAGAGAGGCGCCGCCCGCAGCCTCTCGACTTCGTGCAGCGAATAGTGTAACTGGCAACTCCTTTCTCCTTTTCCTTGTTGAATCCGCGGAGCGTAATGGGGCTCCTCCTTGTCACAGTGTTACATAGAACGCACGGTATAGTTGGTTGTGCACGGTATAGTTGGTTGTGCACTCGTCCCCAATCCCACGGGGCGTGGTTCGAACCCCGGGGAGGATATGGATCCACCGAATGATCCACATTCACGAGTCTGCAGTTTTTGCAAGCTACTGATCTAGGCCGCGTTTTTTTAGTCACATAAGCATGGTCGATGCGAGCATACCTGAAAGTGCACGGGGGCCCGGCCCCGCAGTGCGCTCCGTCTTCGCGGCCAGTCGCGGACCGTGGAGGCGACGGCGCCGGCCGCCCCATGAACAGCTGTTGTTCTTGGTATACCGGAAGAGTGCGACCACAAAGCACCGGTGGTGGTTGCTTCACTATCAGCCGGTGGTCTTGGTTTCGGGTTATATACCACATCGGTAGTGTAGCATATTGGAAGTGCACGGGGGCTTCGTCCCGGAGGGCGTAGGTTTGATGCCCGCCGTGGAGACAATGGCGCCGACGGCCCCTCTCTTACTTTTCTTGGTTGTGCCAAACCCTCTAACGGAACACCTGTGCGTGTGAGGAGAAGAGCGCGATAATAAGCATATCGTCGTGGCACTATAGTGGACAGTAGTCACCCCACCCTAGGTTCCCTGGGGGTAGGTTCAAATCCTGGGGCTCATAGCTGGTGGGTTTGGCGACATCGTCCATAGATATCTCCCTTCCGTTGGGCATTTGTTTGCGTTTATGTTTTCACCGTCCGCAATTTTTTGGAGTTGGATGGTGCATGGGGATTTCGGCCGTTGACAGGTTGTTGCGTTTCCCTGCTTGTGTGGTGCTGTCTGCACTGCCTGCTTTGTTGATAGGTACTTGCATTTTGCCCGGTACAACGCATTCTATGCTGTGCATAACAGGCTGTGCCTTACTTTCTGGATGTAGCATAGCGGTTTGATTGTGTGCTGAACTCTTGGAACATTGGCTAGAAATGCCTGGGCGGGGGCATCCAGTATCTGTTACCGACCATGATTGAGCCTAATGGGCACTAAAGCACGGGACAAAATGAGAAATGGCCCCGAAGTGGACGGATTGGCTACATCACCCCTGCTGTCTAGGGGGTCCCCAACGCCTTAGAACGGGGAACGAAATCAGAATTGGCTCACAAGTGGGCAGAGTGTCTTGGTGACCCCTACCCTATGGGGCCCACAACGTCTCAAAGCGGACGACAAAATCAGAAGTGGCTGAAGTGTTGGGGACCCCCGAGACAGCAGGTGTAACATAGCCAATCTGCCCATTTATGGGCCACATCTGATTTTGTCCCCCGCTTTGAGGCGTTGGGGATCCCATAGACGGGTGGGGTGACCTAGACAATCTGCCCATTTGTGAGCCACTTCTGATTTTGTTCCCCGCTCGGAGGCATTGGGGACCCCCTGGACGGCAGGGGTGATCTAGCCAATCCCCCCACTTGTGGGCCACTTCTGATTTTGTCCCCCCTCTATGAGGCATTGGGGACCCTCAGACGGCACGGGCGATGTAGCCACCCATTTGTGGGCCATTGCTGATTTTGTCCCGGCTCTGAAGCGCTGGGGACCACCCACAGAGCAGGGGTGACGTAGCCAATTGGCCCACTTATGATTTTGTCTGCCCTCTGTGAGGCAATGGGGTTCCCCTAGACGGTAGCGGTGGCATAGCCAAATCTGCCCACTTGTGGGCCACTTTTGATTGTGTCTCCCGCTCTAAAGCGTTCGGGACCCCCTATACGGCATGGGTAACATAGCCAATCCACTCACCCGTGGGCCACTTCTGATTTTGTTCCCCGCCCTCAAGCGGTTTGGACTCGTAGGCGCCCGGATTAACGTAGCCAATCCGCCCACATGTGGCCCGCTGCTTTTTTTGTCCGCCGCTCTGAAGCGCTGGGGACCCACTAGACGGTAGGGGTGGCGTAGGCAATCCGCCCACTTGTGGGCCACTTCGGGTTGTGCCCCCACTCTGAAGCGTTGGCGACCCCCCAAACCCTTGTTTGTGCTCAAACAATTGTTTGCCTTTCACTTTCAGGCAGTTTTCTGTCCGCTTTTGTTTTTGTGTGGCGTGTACTGCGTGTGAGCACCAATCAGGATGGGGGACACGGACAATGGGGCACCAGCAGACGTATAGGGCATGGCAGCGGCCACGAGGGCTCAGGCGCAGGAAATTGAGCGACTGAGGATAGAGCTGCAGCTTACCAGTATCAAGCAAAAGGAGAGCATCCCGGAACTGACGCCGGGGGCTTTGGACGAGTTCGTCCGGGAGGACAGGGTGGCACAATGGATGCGCCTTTGTGTCGGAGCCCTTAAAGAATTCCTCAAGCACACAAGTCTGCCACTGCAGCGTCCGCTGGATCATAAAGGGGCCAATGACCAGCCCCCCCCCCCCTCCGTGATCATGTATTGGCGTACCGTATCTGGGAAGTGCTCTGCAAATCGCACACGGCGTACATGACGCGGTACAATACCACAATGGGTCAGGAGCCTAAAGGCCGGTCGCCGTATGCCTCGCTGGAGGAAGCCAGGGGCGCCCTGGGGACGGATTTTCACTGGAAGAATGTGAGATCCAGGGAAGTCGGAGGCGTTCTCAGTTGGCAAACACGGGCCGGAGAATGGATTCTAGTCGAATGAGAGCCGTCAGCGAATTGCTGAAGATGCACGCAGAAAGGAGCGGCGATGCCAGCACGACACTGGCATTTCGAGTGTCCCCATTGGAGTTGAACGCCAACCGTGGTGGGAGGATTTCCCAGTGATCCGCCCTGCGCAGCCACGAGAGCCGGTGATGGAGACCAGGTTGACTCAGCGAGGGGGGCGTGCGTGCTCCTTTCGCTGGATCTGTTCGCGTTGGTGCATGCTAGGGACCGAGGACGAGCCCAGCGGTCCTGATGCTTGGGCCGCCCGATCGTGGAGGGCTGGGACCCGCAGAGCGTATGCGCAGAAGTTGGCCAAGATCGCGGAATTCCAGGAGGCCTCTGGAGAGACGTCGTTGGCTCGGGTACTGGCAGGGTTCTTGGCGGCCAGAGCGGAGGTGGGAGAGAGACAGTCCACGTTGCGCGGGTATAATGCGGCAGTGCGGGCCGCTGAGGATTTCGGCTTGATCGGGCCGACAGTTCAGCAGCTGCACAAGCACATTGCCCAAGCTGCGTCTAAAGTGGGGTTGCAGCCCTATTTTCCCCAGAGGGTTTGTGCGTCCTCGTCGACAGAGCAGAGCTTCAGCCTAGTGCGTTGCCTATGGTTTGCGTGGCAGTGCTTTGCTGGGTTCTTTGGCTGCGGGTTGGCGAGGCGTCTGGGGTTCGTGTGGGGGACGTATTAGTGCCCCTTTGGCTCCGGTTCTGGAATTCCAAAATGGGTGAGGAGGGCTGGCAGTCACGCCCCATTTCGCCCTGGGCGGATCGATATTGCGAGGCTCTGCTTCGGTGGGCGGAAGCCAAGGGCTTGCGGCCGAGCGACCACTTATTCCCTGGAGGCAGTGCATGGCTGGAGCACAAGTTCCCGGAAGTCTTGGGCTCTATGCCTTGGAGGCACTGCCGGTGGCATTCTCTGCGCAGGGGTGGCAGCGCTGCGTGTTACGCTCGCCACCCTCAGCTGCACTTTTTCTTATGGTGGGGGCGTTGGCGCAGTGTCGGGACCGCCATGCGATATGCAACGGCGTTCCAAGATGCGGCAGTCGTGGGGCCTCTTCGATTGCCTGCGGAGGCCGGCTCGGGGGGGGGGCAACCAGAGTTCTTACCGACTTGGAAGTCTGGGCCCCCAATATGTACCCATCGGAGGCAGAGCCTGTGCCACCAGCGGCATTCCACCCCCTGGCCTGGCCAGAGGACCTGTTGGACCCCCCCCCCCCCACTGCACCCAAAGCCGCTGGGGGGGGGGGCGTCCGGATGGCCGAGAGCCACCAGATCTTCCTCGGGAACCCCTGCCCATGCCGTGGACCCCCCGCCCCCCCCCCCCCCCCCGAATCCGGCAACAAGAGCAAGACCCGCAGAGCAAGGGTTAGAGACTAACCGGCACTGTGGGAGGGTGGTGGGTGCGAGTTGACCACAATGTACAGATGGCCAAGGCCAAAACACAGTCAGCAGCCACCTGGAGTGGTTCAGAACTGGTCTGCGCTGCAGTGCAGCGGGGAAAAAACACTGAACTATGTGGTGATGACCATGCGCCTGTGACACGGGGGCGTATGCGAGCCCAGTATCCGTTGCCTCATGGCCCCGGATCCAGGGGAACAGGGGGGGCCTTCGTTACGGTCGACTCCAGTGACAGTTCCGGGTCTGAGGAAGGGGGGGGGGGTTCGCCAGGGGCGGCCCTGGGGGACCGCGGTCCGCCTTCACCCTCGGCACCCGTGTCGGAACCCTTAGTTAAGTAAACTGCTTGTCACTTTCTACCCGGGGGTGCCATTATACGGCACACATTGATTTAAAGAATGCCTTTTTGAGTTTTGTGCTCCTTGAGTCGGCACGCACGGTTTTTCGCCTGCAATTCAGTCCTAGTGGGCGGGTGGTGGGATTGGGCAGGCTGCCGTTTGGATGGAAATATAGTCCCTTCATATGCCCGCATACACTGGCACGGATTGTGGAATGGGTGCTACCGCCCGATATTCTCTTGGTACATTACCTGGATGATTTCCTTTTGGTTCATCATGATAAGGGGTACCTACGGGATAATACGGGTAATACGATTATTGCCCTGGGGCGTGAAGGGTTCATTGTCAACCCCAAGAGTGTCCTAGAACCGGCCACTCAGTTGGATTTTTTGGGGAAGTGGCTGGACCTCCTGGAAAGGATGGTGTGGTCACATGAGGTGGCCCACCTGCAGATGTTTGTGGCGTGGCTCCGGCTGGCGGTGTGGCAGTCGCAGAGGAGGCTCCTGCGGTCCTTTTTGGGGTTCCTCCATTGGCAGGTTCGGCCTAGGGGCGTGGCGTGCCCGTTTGCCGCGGGAGTCTATTGTTGGCTCAGGGAGGAGGGGTTGGGACACATGCCGGTGGCTGTCCTTCAGTCCCTGGTGGTCCTGCAGACGGTAGCTGCTGAGCCCTGGCGTGCGCCGGTGGCCCGAGTCCAGACCATGTGTATGGAGTTGGGGCTTCAGCGGGCTACCCCTGTCGTGCTGGGGAGGTGGTGGGAGGGGCCGGGGCTCGTGCTTTTTGTCGATGGGGCCCACGAAGGACCCTCCTGGAGGATGGGGGGATTTTGTGAGTTTTTGGGAGTCAGGTCCTACGTGGCACGCTGATTGCGGACGCAAAGCCAGCAACTTGTCGAGCTGCAGTCCCTGGCATGGGGGGTCGGGCTTGCGGCGCGTCCGGGGTATACCACGGTCACACTCGTGAGTCATTCCGAGGTGGCCATTGCCCAGCTTTTGCAGGTCAGGGCCAAGAGTGTTCCGGGTGCCCAGCAGTCGGTCTTGCGTGGGCTGGCGCGACGCCTTGTTTGTTCCGGTCTCGTGGTGAGGGTTCCGTGGGTTCCTTCTGGTTTCCAACCCGCGGATCCGATGTCCCGGCTCCAAGGTGAATTCGGGGGCGATCGCCTTCGGGCCGAGCGCACGGCGTGGCTTGTGTATGAGCAGTTGTTACGTTGTCCTGATAAGGCCGAGTTCCGTGGGGTCTTGTGCCTGGGCAAGGGCACTGAGTCCGAGGTGGCGTAATGGTGACTGTACCGGGGCCTGGCGGGTAAGGGGGGGGGGGATGGACCCGGCGAGACGGATCACAGTGTGCCTGTGCCGGGAAGAACGAGCCAGGTGTTACGGAGGGCGGGTACTATATGTCGTCGGTATAGTACAATGGTATCATCCGCGGCCCCTGCGGCGGGCGGCGGGGGTTCGATGCCCGGAGCGGTCTGGCTTGTGGCGGCCCGCTGTGGGTGGTTCTCGTCTTGTAGTCGATGTATACTTGCATTCCATCTAGGAGGTATTATTTTATTGCCCCCCTGGGAAGCCGGAGACATGTGAGACGGGGGGAGAGCGTACCTGAAAGTGCACGGGGGCCCGGCCCCGCAGTGCGCTCCGTAATCGCGGGCCATTGCGAACCGTGGAGGCGACGGCGCAGGCCGCCCCATGAACAGTTGTTGTTCTTGGTCTTGGGGTGGAGTGTGGCGACTAGGTACCGGCGGTGGGCATGGAACTTGAGGATGGTGGTTTTTGATGCGGGTTTTCTGTCACATCGGTAGAGTAGCATTTTGGAAGTGCACGGGGGTCTCGTCCCGGAGGGCGTAGGTTCGATGCCCGGCGTGGAGGTGGTGGAGGAGGCGGCCCCTTTTGTTTTGATGCAGGTGTCTGTGGGTGCTTTGTGCGCCATCTGAGGGCCTTTGAATGAGCAGCGATTGAGCTGCCTGGTGGCGGGGGGGGGGGGGGGGGGGTATGATCCCTCCCCTGCCTGTGCTGCGCTTCACTTGGGCGCATTTTTCTAGAGATCAAGTGTGCGGTGAGTGTTTGGGGTCTTTTGCTACACCTCTACGACGTGGCTGTTTTTCTTTGCCTTACCCGTCTAGAGAGTAGTACACCCAGTCTGAGTTACATGAATTGTCCTGATTTGGTGCAGTGTGTTCCTACCCCCTTGGCAAACCCTTGTTTGTGCTCAAACAATTGTTTGCCTTTCACTTTCAGGCAGTTTTCTGTCCGCCCACCCACCCACCCACGGGGGGGGGGCTGTCGGGGACTGGTCGGGTTACGGGAGGGGAGCTGGAGTAGGCTGCATGATGGGTGCCTGTGGCAGGTAGTGTTGCTCCATCGAGCTGTGTTGGGCGGGTCCTGGGGGTTCCGGAGATCGTGCACGTCGAGCCCACCTCCAACCACCCACGGCCACGACCTGAGCAGGGGTTGTGCTAATGTCTGACTGTGTTTGTCTGCCCACCCGCCCACCCACGGGGGGGTCGGGATTTGTCTTCTTGTCTGGTGTTGTCTCCCCCTACCGTAGGGGGGAGATGCCAGTTACTATCGCCTCCGGGCCCTGGTGAGTGCAACACTATGTGCAACAACGCTGCCCTTTCTGGCACTGTTCGGTGTCTGGCACACCCAGTCTGAGTTACGTGAATTGTCCTGATTTGGTGCAGTGTGTTCCTACCCCCTTGGCAAATGACAGGGACGACGTAGCCAATTTGCCAACCTCTAGGGCACTGCTGATTGTGTCCCCCGCCGTGAAGCGTTGGCGACCCCCCAAGACGGCAGGAGTGACGTAGCCAATCCGCCCTCTTGTGGGCCACTACAAAATTTGTCCGCCGTTTTTAGGCGTTGGGGACCCCCTAGACGGCAAGGGTAATGTTGCCAATCTGCCACTTGTGGTACACTGCGGATCTCGTCCCCCGCTCTAAGGCGCCGGGGATCGCCCATACGGCAGGGGTGACGTCACCAATCTGCCCATTTGTAGGCCATTTCTGCGTTTGTCCCCCACTTTGAGGCGTTCGGGTCCCGTTAGACGGCAAGTGTGACGTAGCCCATCTTCCCTATTTCAGGCCACTTCTAATGTTGTCCCCTGCTTTCAGGTGTTCGGGACCCCCCAGACGGTCGGGGTGACGTAGGCAATGCGCCCACTTGTAGGCCACTTCTGATCTTGATCCACGCTTTGAGGCGTTTAGGACCGGCCATATGGCAGGGGTGGCGCAGCGAATCCACCCACTTGAGGGCCATTGCAAAATTTGTCGCCCGTTCTAAGGCGTTGGGGACCCCCTAGACAGCAGGGGTGATGTAGCCAATCCGCCACTTGTGGGACACTTGGGATCTCATCCCCCGCTCTGAGGCGTTGGGGATCGCCCATACGGCAGGGGTGGCATCACCAACCTGCGCATTTGTGGGCCACTTTTACTTCTGTGCCCCCACTTTCAGGCGTTGGGGACCCGCTAGATGGCAAGGGTGACGTCGCCAATCTTCCCAACTGTAGGCCACTTTTCATGCTGTCCCCTGCTTTCAGGTGTTGGGGACCCCCCAAACGGTAGGGGCAACGCAGGCAACACTCCCACTTGTGGGCCACTTTTGATCTTGATCCACATTGTGAAGTGTTAAGGGCGAGCCATATGGCAAGGGTGAGGTGGCCAATCCGCCCACTTGTGGGGGATTTCTGATCTTGTTCCCCGCTTTGAAATGTTGGGGAACCCCCGGACGGCAGGGGCGATGTAGCCAATGCACCCACTTGTGGGCCACTGCTAACTTTGTCCCCTCTTTGAGGCATTGGGAACCCCCCAAACGGGAAGGGTGATGTAGCCAATCCGGCCACTTTCGGCCCAGTACTGATTTTGTCCCCGCTCTATAACGTTGGGGACCCCCTACATCGCAGGGGTGGCATACCCAATGTGCCCACTTGTGGGCCACTTCTGATTTTCTCACCCGCTTTGAGGCGTTGAGGATCCCTCGGACGGCGGGGGTGACGTAGCCAATCCGCCCCCTTGTGGCCCACTACTAGTTTTGTCCGCAACTCTGAAGCGTCGGGGATCCCCCAAAGGGCAGACGTGTTGTAGCCAATTCGCCCACTTGTGGGTCACTTCTTGTCTTGTCGCCATTTCATAGCGTCAGGGACAAGCCATATGTTAGGGATCACATACAGACATATCCAATCCACCCACTTGTCGGCCACTGCCAAATTTATCCCTTGGGAACCCCCGAGACGGCACAGGGGACGTAGCCCATGCGCCCACTCGTGGGCCACTTCTAATTTTGTTCCTGAACTGTTGGGGACCCCTCAAACGGCAGGGGTGATGTAGCCAATACCCCTACTTGTGGGGCACTTTCGATTGTGTTCCTGGATGTGAAGCACTGAGAGCCCGCCTCACGACAGGGATGACGTAGCCAATCCGCCCACCCGAGGGGCACTACTGATTTTGTCCACCGCCTTGAAGTGTTGGGGGCCCCCAAGACGGCCGGGTGGTCATAGCCAATGCGCCCACTTGCAGGCCACGACTGATTTTCTCCCCTGATGGGAGGTGTTGGGGACTCCGCAAACGGCAGGGGTGATTTAGCCAATCCACCCACTTGTGGGCCAGTTGTGATTGCGTCGCCTGCTCTGGAGCGTTGGGGGCCCCCTTGAGGGTAGGGGTGACATAGGCAATCCGCCCACCTGTGGGGCACTGCTGATTTTGTCCTCCGCCTTGAAGCGTTGGGGACCCCCAAGACGACTAGGGTGACGTAGCCAATGCGCCCACTTGCCGGGGAGTGCACAATTTGTCCCTCATCGTGAGGCGTTGGGGACCCCCTAGACGGCAGGGGTGATATAGCCAATTGGTTGACTTGTGGGCCAATGCTGATTTTGTCCCCTCTATGTGAGGTAATGGGGACCCCTCACGTGATGTAGCCAATCCGCCCAGTTGTCGGCCATCACCCTTGCCATATGGGCGGTCCTCAACACTTCACAGCGTGGAACAAGATGAAAAGTGGCCCCAACGCTTCATACTGGGAACAAGATGGTAAATTGCCTTCAAGTGGGCAAATTGTCTACGTTGCCCTTGCCACTTGGCAGGTCCCCGACATTGTAGAGTGGGGGGACAAAATCTGCAGTGCCCCACAAGTTGTCGGATTGGCTATGTCACCTCTGCCATTTGGGTGGTCCCCAAGGCCTCACAAAGCGGGGACAAAATCAGTAGTGGGCCACAAGTGGGTGGATTGGCCACGCCACCCATGCCATTTGCTGGGTCACCAACGCCTCAAGTGGTGCTAACAAAATGAGCGATGGCCCACACCTGGGCGGATTGGCTGTGTCACCCGTGCGGTTGGGGGTCCCCGACGCATTAGAGCAGGGGACAAAATTAGCATTAGGTGGCTAATCCACCCATTTGTGGGCCATTTCTGATTTAATCGCGCACTTTGAAGTGTTGGGGACCCCCGGACGGCGGGGGAGACGAAGCTGATCCTCCCGCTTATGGGCCTCTGCCAATTTTATCTCCTACTCCGAAACGTTGTTGACCCCCTAGACGGTAGCACCGATGTAACCCATGCACCCACTTGTGGGCCACTACTAAGATTGTCCCCCGCTCGGAGCCTTTGGGGAACCCCCAAAAGGCAAGGGTGGTGTTGCCAATGCGCCCACTTGTGGGCCACTTCTGATTTTGCCCCCCCCCCCCCCCCGGCATTCGGGACCCCCTTAGACGGCAGGGGTGAAGTAGCCAATCTGCCCAAGTGTGGGCCACTGCTAATTATGTCCTGTGCTTTGAAGTGTTGGCCCCACCCAGATGGGAGGGGTGACGTAGCCCATCCACACACTTTTGGGCCAATTTTTATTTTGCCCCCCCCCCCCCCCTGCCCCGCTATGAAGCGTTGGGGACTCTCTACATGGCACGAGTGACATATGGCAGGGGTGGCGTTCCAACAAGTGCCCACTTGTGGGCCATTTCTGATTTTGGCCAACACTTTGTGGCTTTGGGGATCCCCCTGGCGGCTAGGGTGGCGTAGCCAATCCGCCCACTTATGGGCCTTTTATGATCTTGGCCCCAACTTGGAACCATGGGGGAGACCCCATACGGCAAGGGTGACGTGGCCAATCTGCCCACTTATGAGCCATAGCTGATTTTGTTCCCCGGTGTGAAACGTTGGAGACCCCACAAGCGGTAGGTGCGACGTAGCCCATGCGCCCACTTGTGGCCCATTGTTGATTTTTGCCCCGCTTTGTGAGGCAATGCAGACCCCCCAAACAGCAGAGGTGACATAGCCAATATACGCCCACTTGTGGGCCACTGCTGATTTTGTCCCCCACTCTGAAGTGTTGGGGAGCCCCCAAATGGCAATGGTGACGTAGCCAATCCGCCCACATGTAGGCAATTTCTGATCTTGTCCCCAATTCCAATAGTCGGGGACCCCCCAAACGGCAGGGGTGGCTTAGCCAATTCGCCCATTTGTTGGCCACTGCCAAATTTCTTCGAGGCTCTGAGGCTTTGGGCACCCCCTAGACGGTGGCGTTGTTGTAGCCAATCCGCCCATTCGTGGGCCACTTCTGATCTCGTCCCTTGCTTTGAAGTGTCGGGGAACACCTACACAGCAGGGGTGACGTGGCCAACCCACCCACTTGTGGGCGACTTCTGATTTTCTCCCCCCCTTTGTGCCGCATGCGGACCCCCTAGACGGCAAGCTTGACATAGGCAATGCGCCCACTTGTGGGCCTCTTCTAGTTTTGTCCCCCCTTGTGAAGCGTTCCGACCTCCCATACGGCAAGGATGGCGTAGCCAAACCGCCCACTTTTGGGCCAGTGCGACATTTGTCTCCCGCTGTGAAGCGCTAGGGACCCCCTAGACGGCAGAGGTGACGTAGCCACTCCACCCACTAATTGGCCACTGCTAAATTTGTTCGCTCTGAGGCGTTGGGGACCCCTCGCACGGCAGGTGTGGCGTAGCCAGACCGCCCACTTGTGGGCCATGGCTGACTTTGTTTCCCGCTGTGATGCGTTGGCGATCCCCCAAACGGCAGGGGTAACATAGCCAATCCGCCCTTTTGTGGCCCACTACTGAGTTTGTCCCCCACTCTAAAGCATTGGCGAACCCCCAAATGGCAATGGTGACGTAGCCAATCCGCCCACTTTTAGGCAACTTCTGATCATGTCCCCAGTTCGAAGCGTCGGGGCCACTTCTTATCGTGTCCCGCGCCGTGAGGCGGTGGGTACCGCCCATATGGCAGGGGTGAGGTGGCCAATATGCCCACTTGTGGGCCATTTCTGGTTTCGGCCCACGCTTTGAAGTGTTGGGACCCCCCGGACGGTTGGGGAAACGTAACCAATCCGCCCACTTATGGGCCACCACCCATTTGGTCCGCTCGGAAGCGTTGGCGACCCCTTGCCGGTAGCAGCCATGTAGCCAATGCACCCACTTGTGGGCCACTACTAAAATTGTCCCCTGCTCTGAGCTTTTGGGGAACCCCAAAAATGCAGGGGTGGCGTAGCCAATGCGCCCACTTGTGGGCCACTTCTGATTTTGTCACCCCTTTACGAGCCTTTGGGCACCCCCAGAACGGCTAGGGTGATGTAGCCAATCTGCCCGGTTGTGGGCCACTGTTGACTCTGTCCTCTACTTTGCAGTGTGGGCACCCCCCGGACGGGAGGGGTGATGTAGCCAATCCGCCCATTTTCGGGCTAGTACTGATTTTGTCCGCCTGCTTTGAAGCGTTGGGGACTCCCTACATGGCAGGGGTGACGTTCCAACATGTGCTCACTTGTGGGCCACTTCTCATTTCGTCCCCAGCTTTGAAGCATTGGGGACCCCCCATGCGGTAGGGGTGACGTAGCCAATCAGCCCATATATGGGCCACTTTTGATTTTGTCCCGTGGCCTGAAGCATTGGGGACCCCGTAGACGGTAGGGGCAATGTAGCTACTTTTGGGCCACTGCCAAATTTGTCCCCCACTCTGAGCGCTCGAGGAACCCCCAAATGGCAGGGGTGACCTAGCCAATGCACCCACTTGTGGGCCTGTTCTGATTTTGTGTGAGCCATTGGGGACCCCTTAAACGGTAGGGGTGACGTAGCCAATAGGCCCAGCTGTGGGCTTTTGCTGGTTCTGTTCTCCGCTGTGACGTGTGGGGACCCCTTGGAAGGGAGGGGTGATGTAGCCAATCCGCGCACTTTCTTGCCAGTACTGAATTTATCCCGCGCAATGGCGAGTTTGTTCGAACTGCTGTGCCCCATGCCCTGGCGTCGAGCTTTGTGTGAGCTCCTGGGGCTTGGGGCCTAGGGGTTGGTGAAGGTGGGTATCCCCGTTGTGCTGCTGTGCGACGACCCTAATCAAGACTGAATATTGGGACCGAGCTGGTGGGGAAGTAAGGCACACATGCAATAGCCGGGGGCGCAAGAAAGTTGGTGGACGCCATACAGTTGATAGGTGGAGTGCGGGTTTACTTGCTTGGCTGTAAAGTACACAATCATAAGAAGTTTGAGAGTTTTTAGTTCAGAGTTGGATTGTTGTGAAGCGGAAAGGCACACCGAATACTTGGAGAGTGGCAAAAATTGGTGGTAATTAATGGGATGGCGGTGAAGCGAAAGCTAAATACAAAAATATTGAAGCACGAAAAAACAAGAATGCATGATGGATGAGTAATACATTCAATGCAGAAGTCTATAAAGAACGGTGGTTCTTGGAGCTCTGCATCGACGACGGAACTCTAGTTGCTTGGATTAGGGCGACACTTTTTGGCGACATGCGTGTCCTCGCGAGGCATTTCATCATTGGTGTCCCACCAAGATCGCAAGGAAATACTAAAGCGGGGCCAAACCGAAAGGCTATGCTTTTTAGATGCATCAAAAGCATGAATGCCACAATGCTGAAGGTAGACTGTACTGCAGATAGGCACCTAGCCACCCCATGCTTTTCTACAACTTTTTCTACTTGACGCTCTTGGCCTGATGAGATTCGTTCAGCGAGCAGTGCAGTGCTTTGTCTGCCGTGCCTGTTCGTCTCACATCAATCGTGTGTGTGTGTGTGTGTGTGTGTGTGTGTGTTTGTGTCTTTCTGAGTATCTATTTTTTTTTAGCATCCCAGCATGCAGCTCTTGTCGTTTTGTTCCGCTCCACGTACCCATGGGGGTGTGATCCTACTCAGTGGTGTTGGCCTGGATGTGTTACCCATGCCGCAATCTGCTGGTATCAAGCACATCCCGCGCGGCCCTGACAGCCTTGCACATGCGGTGGAGCTGGCTGCCCAGGGGCAGCAGGTTGCGTTGGAGGTCCACAACGGCGATCAGGTGCACATGAGCAAGACGCTGCGCCAGGCTCGGCTCCCATACGTATCGGCCTTCCTCTACCGTGCCCCAGTACAGTTGGTAGCAGAGGCTGCGGGAGCATCGCAGGCGCTGGATCTGTTGGAGGCCTTCTATGGGCAGTTGAAGGGCACGTCCAACCGGAACGCCGCGCAGGTGGGCTCGCTGCGCCGCGCGGACCTACATCGTGCACTCGCAAAACTGCGTCAGACCGTACCGAAGGGTTCTGCTGAGGCGGCGCGCTGTGATACCGTGGGGCGTGATCTGACGTCTGCCTTGGTATGTCTTGCTTTCCGCACTTTCTCATCCATTGCCTCCTCCCTGCATCATCCCTCTTTCATTCCCTACCTTCCTCACTCCTCCCCACCCTCCCTCCCTCCCTCCCTCCCGTCCAACCTCCCTTCCTCCCTCCCTTCCTCCCTCCCTCCCTTCCTCCCCTCCCTCCCGTCCTCCCTCCCTCCCATCCAACCTCCCTTCCTCCCTCCCTCCCTCCCTCCCTCCCTCCCTCCCTCCCTCCTTCCCTCCTTCCCTCCCTCCCATCCAACCTCCCTCCCTCCCTCCCTCCCTCCCTCCCTCCCTCCCTCCCTCCCTCCCTTCCTCGCTCCCTCCCTCCCTTCCTCGCTCCCTCCCTCCCTTACTCCCTCCCTTACTCCCTCCCTTCCTCCAGAGCCCCAATAGTCCCTTGATTGGGAACGGGACTGGGGTACAGCTGCAGTGACTGCAGCACCGACTGCAGCATGAACAGTGCAGCCACAAGGCTGCTGCACTTTGGCTGCATGGCCTCAATAGTCCCTTGATTGGTAACGGGACTGGGGTACAGCTGCAAACCCCGCCAGTGGCCAAGGGACGAGGCGGCTGCAGCTGGGACACCAGCAGGAGGGCGTCCTCCATGCGGACCTGCCACGACAGACCCGGAGTGGGGAAGCACCTGGCCCTTGGCGTCTAGGAGTCAGGTTCCCCCACAAGGAGAAACCCAACCCTGAGGCCCAGCCCAAGCGCGAGCGACACGGCACCATGCGACGGCAACGCGGAGCACACGAGCGGCTGCCCACAACCCACATCGCGTGGAGGGGTCTGCGGGTGCCAGACCTCCTCTAGTGATTGACGGCGGCCGCTCTCCTACCCTCCAGGCGTGAGGCCACTCCATGGGCGAGCCAATATCGCACGGCCACGCTAAACCTAAACCTAAATCCCTCCCTTCCTCCCTCCCTCCCTCCCTCCCTCCCATCCAACCTTCCTCCCTCCCTCCCTCCCTCCCTCTCTCCCTCCCTCCCTCCCTCCCTTCCTCCCTCCCTTCCTCCCTCCCTTCCTCCCTCCCTCTCTCCCTTCGTCCCTCCCTTCGTCCCTCCCTTCCTCCCTTCCTCCCTCCCTCCCTCCCTCCCTCCCTCCCTCCCTCTTCCTCCCTCCCTCCCATCCAACCTCCCTCCCTCCCTTCCTCCCTCCCTCCCACCGTCCCTCCTTTCCTCCCTCCTTCCCTCCCTCCTTCATCCCATCGCTCCCGGCTTCACCCGCTGGCATGACTGCACCCTTGCCGCCCTCCCTCCCCCACCCGCCCACTGACTTCCTCGTTCAGGGGCTTTGGGCCCACCGGACGGTGTTCCTCGCGCCGCGCCACGCCGTCCACGTGGTCGTCCCCATTGCCAAGGGCGCGAAGCTGCGGCAGGCGGTAGCCCCGCATTGGGCCATGCCACGGGCGGTTTTGGCGGGCTCCGGGCTCTTGACTGCTCCAAAGCAGGCAGCGTCGGCCCGTGCTACATCGTCCGCGACCTCCACCGAGGCGCCATCTACCGAGGCATCCCCTGAGACACCCGACCCGGCCTCCCCGTCTTCGGCGCCCACCGCCGCATGCGCGGAGTACTATGTGGTGCAGAACGGCGTGAACGCCGCCATCGTCCGGGCCTCCTCTTTGCAGAAGGCCGGGGGCGACACCCTCGCCAACATGCGGCTGGCGCTGCAGAAGGAGGCGCCAGCCAAGGGGATGGTGTTCCTGGAGCCCAACGAGTTTCCAGTCGCGGCGGAAGACGAGGCCTCAACGATATGCAGCGCCATCGCCACCGACTGCAAGTTGACCATGACCACGCAGAAGGTCGGGGCCAGCGATGCAGATGCATCGGCCGCAAAAGATGCGGCGGCTGCCTCCGCGACGGCCGCCAGCGCCAACGCCGAGGCGGCGCAGACCGCCGGGCAGGCCGCGCAGGGCAAGCTGCAGCCGGCGGTGACTGTGGGGGAGCTGCCCGACGCGACGCTCAACACGCCCACCGTCAGCAAGGCCGGCGCCGTGAAGCAGGTCGTGAATTTGACGATGGACCAGTGGAAGCAGCTCTTCGAATCCAACAATTTGCTGCGGGGGTACAGCCTCACCGCCCAGGGCCCGGTCGCCGCTGCCAAAAACCCGTGGGATTGGAATCCGGAAACCGTCAACTACGTTGTCATGGACGATTCCAAGATCGAGGCCACCCTTTGCAAGACCGTCGCGAGTGCAGAGGCCACAGCCTCCGGCTACGTCTCTGCCTCTGTGGGGGTCAGTGCCGGCGTTCCCGCGGGGGCCTCAGCGGGGGTCAACGTGGGGCACACCAGCGCCTCTGCAAACTCCAACGCGTCCGCACAGAACCAGACCACGTTGCTGACCCAGTGGCTGTACCCGCGCAGCAAGGTGTGGCCCACCGCCTCCATGAAGCTCTCGGATACGTATCTGAAGGCCCTGCGGAACGCGCTGGACGTCACCGAGTACCCGAGCGCAGCCCAGCGCACCACAAACCTCCAGCAGGTCATGCTGGCGTACGGCGACTTCTACCCGGAGTTTGTCTGGCTCGGGGGCAAGGCATACCAAATGGAGGCGTCGTCCAGCCGGGGAGACTGGTCCGGCGGCAGCACCACGGAGTCCACGAACGTCGGCGTGTCCGCGGGCTCTGGGCCCGCCAGCGCGAATGTGGGCGTGGGCACCGGCTCCGACAGCGGCAACAAGAACAGCGACACCGGCTCCAGCGCCTCGCAGCAGTATCAGACGGTGGGGGGCGACGGGCTGCTGAACGGCAACAGCGACCTGTGGATCCAGGTCTTGCTCTGACAGTGTGTTTTTCAACAGCGAGTTTTTCACACACCAATTTGCATTGTCTCTCCTTCCCACGCAGTGCATTTGAGTGGTTGCAATCCAGTAGCAGACTGGACGTTAGTGTGCGGCGGGAGGTTGGGCTTGCGTGTGCCGACGTCTGGCGGGGTGCTTGTTCGGTGTGTGCTGACGTCTGGCAGATGTGCAGTGCAGTTTTTCTTCAGCCCTTTGTGTATTTTGGTACACCTCACCGGCATACAACCCCCCCGGTGAGCCCGTCTGCTGCCCTGGCTGCGGGACAGGGCGCCAAGCCAGGGGTGGTTCTGCGTGTGCCGACGTCTGGCGGGAAGATGCGCTCGTGTGTGCCGACGTGTGGTTTGCCGCACACTAATGTACAGTCTGTCCAGTAGCTCTTGGTAGGTGGCTGTGTTACAGAGGGTAAGTCTACCAAAAGGTTCCACCTACACCTTCACTTAGCTCAACTTAATTAGGTACTGCCTCCCCTGCCCCTGCCTCCCAGAGTGTTGGGAGCCCGGAGTACTGGCGGGTGATTCAGTTCGGGAGGTTCGTCGAAATGACGGACTTCCTCCCGTCGGACATCACCGACGCGATGACGGCGCTGCAGAACGCGCAGCCCAACTCCGGCCTGGTCACGAGCAGCGCGACCACAAGCTACACCAAGAGCCTCGACAACACGTACATCCGCCTGAACTTGACGGCCAACACGGCGTTGTCCCTAGGGACGCTGGCCCAGGCCGGGCCGGGCGATGTCGCGATGCTCCGCAGCGGCATTTTCCCCTACACCAACACCACCATTTGGCTCGCGACGTACGACGCCTCGTCGCGGGGGCTGAAGCTGAAGACGCTGGGCAGCCCCAGCAATGCGCTGTACTTGACGATGCAGGACGACGGGACGCTGACGTTGGAGACGCTGAAGTACGGCGACGTGGGCACGTCGCAGACGTGGGTGTTGGCGGACAACAACGGGCAGAAGGGCCTCATCTCCGTGAAGTCGTACTTGGCGGTGGGCGAGGGGGCCAGCGAGGCGCAGATCCGGAGCTCCAAGAGTGGACCACCTCCATCGGTGGTCCATTCTGTGAAAATGCAGGACCCCTCCAAATACTCTGCCACGCAATTCAAAGTCGTACAATTCGCCGAGACCGAAATTGCCACGGCTGTCCCCAGCGCCGAGGGGTTTGTGGACTGCGCGTGCTGCCGCACAGGGTTCGCGAGTGTGGATGTGCCCACCAGCACCAACAAGACCATGTCCGTGTCCTTCGAAACTGCCCCCGAAGCGAAATACGACACGGCACACGTCACGAGTAACACGTCCCTTGCCTTCACTGCCTCCCAAATCGACAACACAAAGCGGACGGTGCAGGTCGCCAGTGACTTCTTAATGCCGACCTGGAGTCTACCGGTGTCGCTGTTGCTGTGCCCCAACCCGGACGTGGGAACAGCGCCAACAGCAGTTGTCGGAACAGGAAAGACCGCCTCCGACAGCGTCACCGCCACGTACCTGTGGCCGCCTGGCTCCCTGGGCACTGATGAGTACATTTGGAACCCCACCGGCACCATGTTTCTGAAGCAGCAAGCGGACGGGAATTTGGTGGTCTACAACTCAGACGGGAAAGCTCTGTGGGCCAACGGACAAACCGGAAAAGGCGTGATCCGGACTGTCATGCAGTCTGATGGCAATCTGGTGTCAAAGGACGCCAGCGGCAACGCGAAATGGAGCTCAGGCACGGGTGGCAATCCGGGGGCGTCCCTTGCCCTACAAAGTGATAACAACGTGGTCATCTACACTTTCGACGGCAATCCACTCCCCACGCCCCTCTGGAATACCGGAACCAATTCATAGACCAATTACTCGATTAATTAACAGGCATTCCCGATCCCATCGATCCCAATGCCCGTGCTGCGGCAACTTCCGTTCGGGAAGTTCGAGGTGTTGTACGTCGACCGCGCTTTGCGGATCACGAAGACTCTGGCCGTACACTTTCAAGTGGATCGGTCTCTGTGATCGTGCGGTTTCTCTGCAGGAGGCACCCGCGACAACAGACACATGACGCTCACAATCGTCCTCCCCGAGCCTCTCTTGATGCCGCCCCTGATTTGCACATCCACCAGCCGCCCCCAAGCTCTTTTGCGCTTTTTGATGTGTTTGGTGAATCAGAATCAAACTCTCCCTGTCCACCAATACATGCACTATACGGCCTGACCTTTGTTATCTCCCCGAATTGTATCATAGACATGGGACAAGTTGAAGGCCCGCCCTGGATTCGGCAGGACAGCAAACTGCCTTTTCTTCAGAGCCCTCCTTCCTTCTCTGTTGACCCTGCCAACCCCATGTTGTGCTGCAGCAGGCTCTCAACCCCCTGATTGCTTGTCCTTGCTGCACCAGACCCCTATACGGCACGGACGATAGATGCACCTTTGTGGATTTGCGCTGGTGCAATCTAAGTCACAAAAGCCTGTCGCAGGACCTGCTTTGGGGCTGCCACCAGCGCAGAGGCATGCTGGCTGGTGGGCACACCGGCTTCCACTAGTTGGAAAGGGTCTTTAGGCTCATCCTGCTAGAGCACAAGGGTCCCGTATTGACATGAGCTTATAAAACCCATTTATATCAGACATGCCATCATTGTCTACCCTCTGCACTATGGTCGTGACGACCTGTGTGATAAGGGAGGTATGTGCTGGACGCAGCTGGTACTTGCTGTACTTACTGAAGAGGGGTGGGTGGAAGGCAAAGGGCCCTGCACTTTAGCTCCTTGGGACCATTGTCTGCCCTAAGATATTTTACTTCTTCACTGCTGCGCGAATTATTCCCTGGGGATGTGCAGAAACAGTGATTGCTGCTCTGCGCACAGGGAACCATGGCCTTTGTGCGGTGAATACTGGCATCCCCTGGTTGGGAATTACCATGGTTTTTTGTTTTTATAAAGTAGCGGCACGTCTGATTCGTATACTTGCTGCAGCACCAGTGGCAGGACTCATTGTCATTGTTCCTGGTGGTGCTGTACATCGACGACGTGCGCCCTTGGCCATCGGCGCACGCCTCTCTGCACTGCTTAGATGTACTGTTCAACGAATAACACGAACGCATCTTCCGCCTTTTTGTGTGCGCTGGAACAATGTGCTTGTGCTTTCACTCCTGAATATCAATACACAGCCCTGGTGTATCGTTACACATATGCAGTGTCCTTGCGCATACGTCAACGGTCAACGTATTGTTGCTGCAGCCAATAGGTTGGGATGCATGGCCCAAGTGGCGCTTTCAGCATTTTGCTACACAAAGGACCGCACAAATGCTGCAGGACCACAGGAAGTGTATGACGTGCTCTGCCATCTAGGCTTCGAGGGGGGGGGGGGGGGGGGCTGTTGGTGGTTCAGCAGCAAGAGGCACAACCCTGCTTTTTCCATTTGGAGCGAAATGTCTCAGGCCATGCCATGCCGCAATGTCCCATGTAGAGGGAGTGGGGGTCATGCTGAGAAGATGTTGCTTTTGTTTTTGAGCGGCGGGTGTGCATTGTTCCCGAAAGGTGATTCAATTGAATCCCAATCACCGCCAAAAACACAATGTGCCCCGACAGAAAGGCCGGAACGTCCACCCTCATCTGAAAAATGTAGTCTGCATATGGCACTGCAATGCCGGCAATGTGTGATGTGTACAGCCGACGGGATCCGGGTGCAACCAGTGTTAGCATGCACTGCAAAACCACCATTTTTACCCCCCCCCCCTTTGCATAGTAATTGTCCTTGCATAGTAAACGGGGGGGGGGTGAGAGAACCGTCATTTTGCTTTTTTGTTGCCGAAGGGTCTGCCACGAGACTACTGCACATGTGAGCCGCACACCTAGCAGCTGCACACCTCTCTACTTCTTTGACCAGTTGTTGATATGGTGCTTTGCATTGGGTGTAGACGGAATAGGGTGAGCAATGGGCACCACTACTGCGCCATCTGCCGCCGACAGTAACACCAGCACATCAGTCGGTGGTGCCCCACCGTGCTGCCTCGCACCGTGGTGTGTGCGCGCCACCAGGGTTGCACCGGTGTCCCCTAGCCAATGCTACATCACTTGATACAAACCGGCTCCCTGGTACAGCCCCACATACCTCTTGCGTGCATGCGTGCCCAACTCTGCGATGCTGTGTGACGGCACCTCGCCAACAGTCGCCGGCCGCCGGGTTGGGGGTGGAACAACGTGCTGCCGCCGCGGGAGCCGGTGGGTAGGGTTTGGAACCTGTTTTATTAAAAATAACCGGTTTTTTTCGATTATTTTTTCCAAAATAACCGATTTTTTTCGATTATTTTTTCCAAAATAACCGGTTATTCCGATTATTTTTTTTTTCAAAATAACCGGTTCAATGCGATTTTTTCCACTAAGCAAGGCAATTAACCGGTTCTTTTCCGATTATTGGTTTTCAAACCAACTATTTTGTTGGTTTTTAAAAGAAAATAACATACAAACCGGCACACATTGCTAAAAGAGTTTGCTTTCGCACTGTGTGAGTATGTGTGTTGATATTATTTCTTTTTCATTACGAAAGAAAAACCTCATGGTCTATTACCCAAGAATTGTTGACCATTCTTCACTCTTCCGAGTAATTGGTTTTGATTCATTCCAAAATAATCGGTTTTCTCTATAACTTGAAAATAACCTCCGATTAATTGCCGATAACCGGTTTTTCCGATTAATTGGTGAAACCGGTTCCGAACCCTACCGGTGGGGCAAGTACTTCGCGGGCCCCCAGAATTCAACCCCCCAATGCAGCGGGTCTTCGAACTCTTGTGCCCAAAGTGTTGGCGCCAGGCTCCGCGTGCCCTTCTGGGGCCAGCATGCGGATTGGTACAAGTGGGCATCCCGGTTGTGATACCGGGCACCCCAGGGCAGGGCTTGCATTGCCACACCCCGGGTGCTGCTGGACATATGTTCAAGTTTGCGGTGCAGCTCGGGTCCACTGTGGGCACGGGGACATGGGTGGTCCCTGGAATCCACCTGCATGGGTACTATTGACCGGTGGTTTGCTCTAGTGCAATGAGGCCCACACGACCCGGGCCACAATCCAGCCCACAGGCCATCTTCTCCTGTACGATGTGGTCAGGCTGCATGGCGGCCCTGCGGTGTTGAGGGGGGCGCCGATGCGTGACTTTGTGATCATCTTCACGGTGGCACAACTAGTTACAGACGCAAGAACCCGGAGGGAATACGAGTCTATTGCGGGGCGCTCGAACTTCCATGAGCCCATATGAGTAGAATGACGACCCCCCAAGTTCCGAAGCACACACACACATATCTGTGTTGCAATAGAGATTATTCAGTGCCCCCCACCCCAAGACACCCTCGGATAGGATAGGATATAGCATAGTTGAGGGAGGAGACCCATTCACCGTGGGTAGAAGAGGCGCACAATGGGGGCGGGATCAAGAGAATACGCATTCAAGACAACCCTTTGCGCACGTTTCAAGTTTTTTAGGTATATCTAATGACTGAATGAATTGGCGAAAACGCAAAGATTATACCCCCCAATTGCAAACTGGTGGCAACAATGTTTGTGTTTGCTTTTTTTCTGTAGGTTGCCCAACAGCCTCAACCGGTGCACTGCCGGCTTAGCCATTCGGGTAAGTTTCGATGTCATGCGACACACATTGCCTTCCCACGGTGTCGCCTGCTCTTGCAACTTCGGGATTTGGCTAAGTTGCCAAAGAGCGTGACACACGGTACCATCCCACAGTGTCGTCTGTTTTCTCAAAATAAAGTAAATGAGGTAGTTATTGCATCATGAGCCAATCATTGTACCATTACCGGACAAACAATGCTTTCTTACCAAAAAAGGCCATTTTGAGCTATTTTCATCATCATCAATCAGTGGCTTACCAATAGAATATCCCATGGACAATCCCAACCTGCCATTTTGAAAGTATTTTGGGCTCTAGGGCTCTAAGTCTTTGTGGACCAATTTGTCACCCATTCGGTGCATCCGAGTTTTTTGCTACGCGCATGTGAGATGATCAGATGTTGAAACAAAATATATGCACATTTTGATGCAAAAGGGTGTACGTGGAAATGGTCGTAAAAAACTTTTATTTTTGTTGACGTAAAAATTTGACAGAAACTAACGCGAACCCAAATGCGCGGCATCTACGCCTTGGGTTATGGCCGCAATTTCTCCAAGATTTGACCTAAAACAGTACCAATTTACCAATGGTCCCATAAATCGCAGGCAGCATTTTGATGTTGATTGATTTTGTACCACGGGTCGCTCTTTCACCTCAATCTATTTTGCATTATGCTTTCGTAATCTCTTAACCGACCTTGTCTCTTACATATGGTTTGATTTGGTATCTAAACTTTGCTTATGCACCTTTAGATCCCATGCCGAGGTTATCCATAATTGGTGGATGCCGAATGTCAAACAATCAACATGGCAAAGTTTTCAATTTCCAAAACGAAGCTAATGCAGAGATAAATTCAAGGTTACGACGTGAATGAGCGAATCGAAACGGTCATTTTGATAGGTTGTATTGATGGTTTTTGAAGCATGTTTTGTTACGTCACGCATCCCACATATAATGGTGTACGAAGGAGTTTGAAGGGTGAATCGGGGCACCGCTCTCCAGCTCTCAACATAAAAAGCCCCTCATGGCGAGGATACCGAACAAGATTGGTGACAAAGAGGCCTTCTCTCCGACTCAAGGGCACCACATCCTCGGTGCTAGGGGTGGCCGCACCCCCAAATTGGGACTGAGTAGATGAGTTGCTGTTTAGATCTAGAATGTTGGATTGGGTTGGGCAAAGGTTTACATATGTAGATAGGGCATGAGGTGTGGATCTGAGTTTGAGATGTGGTCTAGGGTGTGTTTCACATGGAGCCGGTTTCCAATAGGGTGTGGGATGGGGTAGGAGTGCGTAGTCCGGAGGGATGTTTCCTTTCCTCATAAGTGTTGCATGGCCGAATTGATGCATGGTGGATGCATGGATGCATGATTTGCCCAAATACGCAACATGCCATCAAAGGTGCTATAGTCGACGATCCAGTAATCACTTTGGGATGCCAGCACTTGCAATCCAAACAATGGATGAGGTTCAAGTGCCGCACACCCCGTGGTTGTATCCATAGGTGTGTCCTGCATTGATGTCTGTATACGTGCATGCAAAGGCATTGTTGATTGCAAAAACACCGACCGGTTCGTTTTGTACGTTTGGCCAAATGATTTCATCTCCAAATGTGTAGACAATAGTATTTTGATCAACGGAACTTCTGCTTGCTAAGGGACTCTCTGCATTTGAATTTGATACATATTGTAGGCAAAAGCAGATACACAATCCTCCTGAGCGAGCGTATGCCTTGATTTTCAACACCTCACACTCGTTCACCCAATCTTTCTTTTTGTATAAGCTCCGAAATCATAATCAGCATACTATGCCACATTGACCGCCCACACAGTCTACCCTAGCACAATGCCACGCGGCAGGTAATCTTGGTTGTCCAACAGGTACATCAGCTCAAACACATGTGCCGTTCTTTGAACAATAGCTTATTGGTGGGAGGTGTGTCGCACAATTTAGGACCGGGCACATTCATCAACCACACCTTGAATGTTAAGCTTTGGAACCCCCCCCCCCCCGCTGCAGCCCGGGGACTGCACCCTTAGATTCGGAACCATCTTTCTGATTTGAATTCGCAATTTCGTGTTGCATTGTGTTGCTTTCTTTTTTGCAAAAGAGCGGAGTTTGAGTCAAAATATCAACATCAGTTTTTGGTCACCTTAACGACGGAGGGGGGGGCTTAACAACGGGGGAGCCCCAAAGAAATGTGTTGGGTGAAGAGAAAGAGAGTTGTGACAAAGGCAGCAAAGGGTTGGAAAGATGATGAGGCTGAAACTTGCATGGAGGCTCCGCAAAGAATTTTGGTTTTGTGCCCAGAGTTTGTTTCTTCCCCGACGGCAGGGGGTGTTGGGACCATTTTTAGGGGTTTGCCACACCAAAGGAGGGCTTGGTTTGAAAAATAACCTACGGAGATAATACAACCCCCCCACCCCCCAGCCAGGTGTGTTTCTCCCCGTGGGGGTTTTTCTCTCCCCTTTCGGCTTTTTTTCTTTCTATTTAACCACATTTGCTTTGGTTGCCGAATTTACATGCATATGCTGGTCGGCTGTGTCAATCGTCGCACAAACAAGCCGCATACCACTTGGCGATTTTCAAAAATTTGCATTGCTGATTTGTCCAACATGCTGTAGAATGGAAAGCCGAGGCTTGGAATATTGCTCCTTTGTGCTAAAAAATACCTGTCAGCACTGTCATCAGCACACCAGAATGATTGGGGATCAATAACAATCAACAGCAAGTAGAACATCATACCGGAACAGAAAGTCGTGATGAAGCATTGGAGCAATGGTGCACCATTTGAAACTACTGAGGGCTTGCCTGACATGCCCTAAAATAAAGCATACCTTGGTGTTTTGGGTCTGAATCAGCTGCAGCAACGGCTCCGGCGATAGAGTGATGCATTGTGTTATTGTGTGAATTAATCCTCCATTGTGCCACCATCTGAGTATCAACTCTTATTTCCTAAATTTCTTATGCTCCAACAACAGTAAGCTTTTGTGCAACACTTGAAACGCTTTTTCAGCCATGGATGGGGGGTTAGGTAATTTTGGAGTTTTTTTGGTAAGAATTGGGGCAGTACATTTCCGGGGGAGGGGGGTAATAATTTCGGGGGCTTCTGATCCATAAACGGGGCTGTTTGGTAATAATTATGGGGCTTTTGGGGATCCTGGGGGGAGGCGGGGGTTGGTGGAAAGCGGTTTTTTCTTGTATATCTGTATCCAGTCCATTGTCCGTAGCCACTTCCCATATCATTTCCTGTTCTGTTTCAGCTGCTTGAGCATTTGCCCTGTCATGGTCTGGTGTTTGATGATGGCTCCTGCATGACAAAGCATGCTCTTTAGGGTCATCGTAGTATTGCCACAGGTGCACCAGAGACGTTTTTGGCGCAAAGGAATTAGATTCATACCAGAAAATGCACTTGGGTGTGGGCAAAAACATCCAGGTCCCATTACTGGATCCATTCTTGCTTACACCAATCGCATGGCCGCAACTTGTGCAACTTGGCACCCGGCAATTCTCCTTTCATTTCAATGAGTACCCCTTTGTGAAAAAGCTGGAACAGCAAAACTAGTCAGTGCAGCTGTTGCCAAAGTCGATATTGATTCTTGGCAAAACATCAGTGAAATTTATGTAGGATGCTGGTAACCAAAAACACACCAAAAGGTCTGCGATTGGTGTATGCTGGGGGAGGCAGAACTCTGGGCATTGCAAGCAGGCACCTGCCTGGATGAGCTGCAGGCAAAAATAGGGGCATGGCCACACGCCCCTGCTTACATGGCCACAAATGTGATGTGGGCACACGCAGGGCGTGCCAAAACAAGCCTGCATCCCCCCCACCCCCCCACTGCCTGACCTCTCTGGTATCCCCTGGATTGGCCTAGCTCCGGCGGCTGTAGCAGATGGACAAGAGCAAACGCTGTGGAAAAGACCCGGAATGGCGGGATGTCCAGCGCCATTTCGGGGAACATCGTCACGTGCGACTTTGCGGGACATCGAAATGTTCAGACGCCCGCAAAAACCGTCGTCAATACAATAATCAATACAATAAACGGGCGGCTCCACCAGGCCCTGTCAAACCATTGCACTCATCGGAGCTGGGGAGCCGTGCAAAACAAAGCAACAGAGCAGCACGCCCAACCCCTGCCTTCGCTTTGGCGTTGGAAAAGACTCCGCTGCACCGCCGCCAACCGCGGTCCCTTCCTGGCCACTGCCCTGAAGAGGGGGCAGTCATGTTGGGGCCTGGGCCGCGTGGGTGCAGCCGGGCGGCCCCCCAAACGCCCGCACGCAAACGTTGACGAGATGCCAGACCCAAGAGCCTTTCGCAGGATTTGCTGCAGCGGGACGCCTGCCAAGCCCCACACCCTCGCCTTTGTGCCGTCTGGCGACGATGGAATCAGGGATGTCATTGGGGGGGGGGGGGGTCGGCCTGGTTTATGGCACTGACTCCCTCCCCAAAATACCAAAAGTGGCCGAAGGCCCCGGTTGGGGAGGGGCGGGGGTGTGCCAGGGGAGATGGGGGGGGGGGGGGGGGGCTGCGGTTGGGCGGTTGGCATACGAGGGGGAGGGAGAGGGCGTGTGGCGTACCCAGACCGAAGAGCTCTGCCTCCAGCCCCCCCCCCCCCCTGTCCCGTGTCAGCGGACTGCCCTTGGGGCCGTACGCCCTCTGTCTTGCTGCATCAACTCTCCGTCGTGGCGTCGTTTTGTTGCCCCCCCCCCACCCAAACCCTCTCGAACCGGAACTGCCCCAGCCCTGGCCCCAGCCGTCGGTCCGCAGCAGATCCCACGGCGCAGAGGCCGGGCCCAAACCCACCGGTAGCCCCTCGCCCCCCGGCGCTTCGGGTCGGGGGCCGGCGCCCGCAGGACTCAGCCGCGGTTGCTCACGTGGGTCTTGCGAGGGCCCGTTCCGTCGGCGCTGGGCCCGGGGGGTGACTGACGTGCTCACGCGAACACACGGGGGGGGGGGTCAATGCATCAGGGCCACGGGAGGGGGGGTGGGGGGGGGTAGTGGGGGGGAGGGGGTCTCATGGGTTTGTGAGGGGCCCCGCCCCCGATCCAACACCAGGCCCAAGGCCTCTGTGTTTAGGGGGAGTCACGCCATACAATCCCTCGACGCGACCGCCATCGCGGCATCACTGCCTCGCGCACGGCCGAGTCAAGGGGTGCAGCGCGGCGCGTCTGCGGGAACGGAGGGGGCGGAGGGCCGCCTCCGCTCGGGACGGCCCTCCGCCGGGGCCGCAATCCCCCGCCTTCCGTCGGTGCTGATGCGGTGCTCCGCCGCGACGAGCGGTTGCTGGGGAGTATGGCTGAGATCACAGGGTCCAAGGCCTGCGTGTTTGTGCTTTTGAGGCATACCACCCGGATCCAAAAAAATCCTGTCAACCAGTGTTCTGCCTGGGCCACGCCGCTGAATAGACAACTTCAAATTCCCCCTGTGATTTCGGAACATGTGCTGTAGAATACCCCCGTCCGACTGTTGTGCCCCGGAGCAGCGCCGGCGTGTGGCCCGCGGACAGGCACAGCGCCGTCTGAGGACAAGATCCGTCTGTCCGTCGTTTTCCGTGGCTTTGGCCGTATGGCGAACCCCCCGGGGGGAGGGGGGGGGGTCAGACCCATTGCCGCTGCGAACCAGCCCCCCAGCGATTAGTCAAAACTCGCGGGGGCATTGGCGGGGGCCCAGCGGTGGTGGTGGTGGGGCCCGGCGGTGGTCATGGCGGGGCCCGAGGGCAGGGGGGGATCGGGGGGTTTGGATCCGGGGGCCGATCTTAAGGCTCACAGGACGCCCGGGGGTGCTCCACGGTTTCCCTGACAGCGCTGCATAGCGGCCGGCCATGCCACATGAGATGCGCTCCCTGGGCCCTCGACGGGCCCTTCCTCCCGCACGCCCCACGGCGCAGGGTCTGCAGGCGGTGCAGGGCCCCGTGCCCCTCGGCCCGCGGGACGCTCCTGTAGCGCCGGGGCCGCTGTCTCGGCCCCGGCGCCCGCTCCGCTGACGCCGGGCCGCCCTCGCTCCTTGACCTGCCGCCTCCATTTCGACCTCCCCTGCCCTTCCCTTGGCCCTACCCTCGGCAAAGCACCGGCCCCGCAAGAGGGGGCGCACCGTTGGGCACTCCGCGCAGGGCTGGTTGTGCCCAGTATTGGGGGCTGGGCTTGGGGGTTGGGGTGGGGGGTTTCGCATATAAGGACCGGACCCGGCTCCCCCCCCCCCCCCCCGGGCGTGTGCCAAGGGGCGTGGGGTGGGGTCCGCCAGGCTAGACGCAACCAGGCGTGGCTGGGTCCTACTGAGCCGCGTACTGAACGCAGCAGGTTCCTACTCACTTCTGGACGTGAGTGGGGCAAATACTACCGAGTGGTACATTTTATAGGGCTGAACCTTAACAACACCCGGAATCCCCGCCGGGCGCTAGCGGCACGTCTGGGTGAGGGGGTGACACCCAACGCGGCCTTTGCTATGGCACATCGCGTTGATCCATTTGAGGTTTGCGTGTGTGTGTGAGTGTGTGTGTGAGTGTGTGTGTGAAAGGGGGGGGGTCCTTCCTTCAGAGGCATTCCCGTCACCCACCACACGGCCCTTGGTACGGGGTGTCCCCCTGAAGGGGTGGGGGGGCATGCACGGGCCGCCATCGACAACCGTTTCCCTCCGGCGCCTTCAGCGCGGATGGCCATGTTGGGCCGGGGGCGCGGTGCCCCGCATGGCACGGGGCCGTGGGGTCGCGTACCCGGACTCAAGGAGGCAGCCCCCCCGAGGTCAGGGCAGGGCGGTCCCTCATTCAAAAAAAGGGGGGGGGGGCGAGGGCGGTGCGTGACCATGCACTCAGTCATATTCGGACGGTAACGGCGGTTGGGCGGTGGCCGGCGGCGGGTGGAGGGTACCCGCAGGCGGTTGGGGGGCTAACCGACGGCGGTTGGAGGGCTAACCGACGGCGGTTGGGCAGTGGCCGACGACGACGGGCACTGAGGGTGCCCGACCGCCCTGGGCCCTAAAACTTCAGCCAGTAATCGGCAGTGGTCAGCACACTGACGTCGCCGTCCCCGAGCAGGAAGGGCAGCAGCAGCCCGCTCAGGACCTGCCCCCCGATGAAGAAGGTCCCGAGCACCACACAAAAGACCACGATCCCTTTGAACTGCTCCGGACTGGACCAGAAGTTGGAATACGTGCCGTAGTACAGGTCTTCGTCATCGTCATCGATGCCGCGCAGCGCCATCTGGCGACGCCCCGGAGCTGAGGCGTCCGGGCGGCCTCGAGGGTATTTGACGCCTGCGATGACGATGGCGCGTGCGCAAGAGGCTGGACGTGCAGGCGACAGAATGCGCTGGGCCAACTGCAACACCCGTGAATTGGCCATCGGCTGACCACCAACCGTCGGCGGTTGGCGGTTGAGCGTCGGCGGTTTCGGGTTCGGCGTTGGGCGGGTGGCTGCCGGCAGTTGGCAGTCAACCGCCAGCGCTCAGTGAAGAACAAGAAACCCAAAGCCGCCCCTCCAGAGGCTGCAGCGGTTTTGGAACCGCTGCCTCCTGCCTCCCAAGGGCTTTCCGGCCAACCGATTGTACAGGCGTCCGCCGCATCTCCTGCCTTCAACCCTTGCTCCCCCCCCCGCCACCCCCGTGAGAGCAACACTAAAGAAGGGGGGGGGGTAAGCGTTTGCCCCCATGCGCACACTGATTACGCATTACCATGTGCACCGCACATGGTCCGGAAAAGCGTTCTGTTGTTAAACTTCGCTTTTACTACGTTGTCAAAATTGTTGTCGGGCGTATGTACAAAATTGGGCCGTTCGCAGGCTCCAATGGCACCAGAACACGGAAGAGAAGCAGCCAACGCGCAATAAATTGCAAAGCTCAAGCAATGCACGCCGCAGCCTGAACAGAATGCATCCTTTTTTCGCCGACCTCGTTGAAGCTCGAAAGAAAACAGCATCCCAAACATGCAAACATCCTTGACAACCGTCCACAACCGTCCAGCAAGCGGTCATTTGCGTCGAATATTTCTGTTGGGCTGGGGATATCGTGCTCGTCTAGACCGCCAAAGGCTGCACCCGCCCAATGCACACAGCGAGATCCAATGGCTAGGCTGAGAGGGTAATTCCTGGCGGTGACTGAGTGCTAGTCCACATACCAGAGGTGGCCGCCATCGCTACATCTGGGGTGTGCTGTCTCCAACGTTGCCACAATGCTCCAACGGCGAATGACGCGAGTGCCAGGACGATGTTGCCGCTCCACTGCACTGAACCCGAGGCCTAAGCACACAAGAAGGGCCAAGCGGGCTGCAGGGGCTGTGCACCGCCTTTGTCCACATCATACTAGGCACTAACACCTGCCACGGCAGGTGTCGGCAGGTGTGAGGCAGTTTGGTAGAGGCACATGGAAACACACACACGCACACGCACACACACACGCACACACACACACACACACACACACACACACACACACACACACACACACACACACACAAACATACATACGCACATACACACACACACACGCGCGCGCACGCACGCACGCACGCACACACGCACACACGCACGCACGCACGCACGCACGCACGCACGCACGCACGCACACACACACACACACACACACACACACTTCGGCTACAAACAGAGCACAGAGAAGACGGGTCTGGATGTACTAGATCTCGTCAGGTGCAAAGCAGAACAAAAACAGTAGCATGTCCCGCCTGCACTAGGCGCCTTTCTGTGTGAGGAGAAGCAGGGCCAGCAGCTCAACGGCAGCCTTGGGCAAGCCCGCGGTCACGCCTGCATAGCAGACAGAGCGTAAGGCTCTGCAAATTTACCTCAGGGTGGGTTCATCCCTGTCCCTGCCCACTGCACTCCCTCACCAGGAACGCGGACGATAGACCAACAGCGTTCGCTTCTGGTTAGACTACCCCGTCCCATTCACTACCAGGCGCCCGCGCTTCTCACTACCATGGACAGCCTGGAAGCAGCCTTAGAACAGAGTATGAGGACGAAAGGGAAGCAGGAAGTCCCGTAGCCGGGACTCCACACACACACGCATACATGGTGGTAGCAGGCATAGTGAATCCCGAGGTTGTGTTGTACTGTGTGATGTCCAGGTGTGTGTCTGTCCTTGTGTGGACCGTATATCTGGTTGTGGTGGGTGCTGTCCCAGTGGTTGAGTCACCGGGCTCGTGCCGTGGAGGCGCCGGTTCGATTCCCACCGTGCGCATGGCCCCGCTGCCGAAGAGAAGAGAAGACGAGCAGGCGGCCGGCTGCAGTGAATGCGCCCCCGCCGCGGCCTTCAAGGCCCGCAAGCCGCGCGCGCTGCCGGAGGGGGCGGTGGTGTGTTTTTGTCAGTGGAGGGGGACAGGGGTGTGCTCGAAAAATCAGCGAGGCGCACCTACCGCGGCCGGCAGTGCCGGTATCGGAGTGGGCTGCTGTAGGGGGCGGTGGTGTGTGTAACACGACAGGAGGGCTCCGAACCTGCGCTACTGTGGTACGAGTCTATACCTCTGACCTCTGGACTAGTCCAGGCCTCTTAACCCATTCTGCGTGTCTGTAGCAGAAACATGCATATGCGGTTACATGCAACACTAGATCATATGTCCTCACTCAAGAGGCTCATGCAAGCAAAATCAGAGCACCAGCACCCTGTCACCCCTTGCAGCCCCAGCTGTCTAGGTGCATACCAGCTGCTGTACTGCCCCCCCTCCCAGTATGCATGAACGCGAAGCCACTGGCATATGTACTGCGCCAACGTGTGCCGTGCAGCCGGAAGTATATACGACACTGAGTAAACAGCTTTCACCGTTGCCTGAACGTCATGCGGAGCTCTGGCATACGCCCTATACACGCCTTTATGCATCGCTCTCATAGCCTCCGCCCCGCCGTAGCCCGAAAGCATGGCAACCTGCAACCATGCCGCAGCACTGAAAATCTGTGCCGCCCATGAGTCAGCGAACGGTAGCCCATTTTTTAACACCCCTGTGAAAATAGCCCCCAGGTACCCATGGTACGCTCTCCCCGGGCTTAGGAGGGGCGGACCTAGCTTCAGATCCCAGGATGCCGACAGTGCTGCTGGTTCCGCAAAAGCCATCCCCGTCCCTGTCGGACCCCTCACCATCACCATCCCCATGGCTTTGCATATGGGGCCACAGCACTGGCCCGTGCAACAGTCCTGCTTATCGCTTATGCATTCGCAAACTACTGGGAGTCCCCACGCTGTCTGTAGCACATACCTGATCTGCTCCACCACGTCCGCCCACGCCTCTTGCGGCGCATCCGTCGCTACCAATATGTTATCCCTAAACTGGCACATTGTAGTGGTATGGGTTCCCACCCAGTACACGAAACCAGAATCAGACACCCGCAGGTTGCCGAACATTCTGAACAGGCCTCTCTTCTGGTATGCAGACCATACGCAGTGCAAATCCGCTGCCTGTGCACCGAAGGGCCCACCCATCGGGATGCAGCCATCGCGCTCCCATACCTGTCCCGCAGCCGTGCACCGGTTGTTTGAAGTGAGGTCAAAATCGACAAGGCGAATCAGATCCTCATGAGTCACATACCTGAACCCCTTTGCACACGCTTTGCCTGCTCTATCTAATTTCCCGTGGTATTTGTGAATGCTCCACGTTAATTCAGAACTGCGCCACCTCTTCCTCGTGTATAGCCATGACGATGCAGCCCGCATATGTTGCACCACCCACTCAGGGCGCACGCAGTTGAACTGTTCTTTACAGTCCAGTTCCACCAGGGTGGTTAAACCCATGGAGTCTATCCATCTGTACCACTGTGCCACGTCTGTCACCCGGAGCACCTGAAAACTCATGGGTATTTCAACAATCAGCATTCGCAAAAATGTGGTGAACGCCCTAGCGGCTGTTGTGAGCTGTACCTTGTGCAATACTGGCTTAGGGTTCGCAGCAATGGGCCTCCATAGCCATGTACCCTTAAGCAAACTCTTTGCCTTCCCAAGCAAGTATAACCTGCACAACTCAGCTTTTGAGTTCACCGACCACCCCTAGTTTTCTGCAATGAGGGTGCCTCAGCGCACCGCGCGCGCACACCGCGTGCACCGCGCGCCGAGGCAGACACGTCACTTACCGGTGAAATGCACACCTTTTTCAGACAGGTGTTTTGTGAAATGCTACAGTAAAATGTTTGGTTCCCACTGCAATGTTTGGTTCCCAATGCTTTGTTTTCAAGCGGTTTCAAAATGTTTGGTTTCCACTGCAATGTTTGTTTCCCAATGCTTTGTTTTGAAACGGTCTCAAAATGTTTGGTTTCCACTGCAATGTTTGTTTCCCAATGCTTTGTTTTAACACGGTCTCAAAACGTTTGGTTTCCACTGCAATGTTTGTTTCCCAATGCTTTGTTTTCTCATTGTTGAAAATCCCAAAGACAAACATAGCACTGCAATAGTACAAATCAATTAGATCAACGGAAACTGAAACTCACCAATCCAATGGTAATGACAATCAGGAGCCTAGGCATTGTCCTCACAAGGATCGTCAGAGCAACTAGTGTCATCCTCATCACTTATATTCCCAATGCACAAGGTGCCCTGCTGCCCACTTCTACACCTGGACATTGATATTTCCACCCAAACACAACAATTGGCCACCTAGTTGTGATACTAAGGCCCCTATGACCGCTTTTTGGCAACATTCTATGGTACCGCCGTTCTAAGTCAACCGGGCTACAGTCGCACCGCGCGCGCGCACCGCGCGCGAGGCACCCTCAATGCTGCTCATAAACTTGTGGCACTCAGCCGCTGTGTCCCGCACAGGCTTGTACCCTTCCTTGCTAAGGAAATCGTGCACAACATCCCATGCCCACGCTTTGCAAAACCCCCATAATTCCCCAGGTCCCTTATCCACTATCCTAACATACAACATACAGGATATGTCAGATACAACGCTCTGGACATACTTGAGGTTGTTGCCTGACTCGGGGAACAGGCAGGCAGGGAGGGAAAGATTCAGGTCGGGCACAGTACCTTTCACCTGTTTAGCAAATGCCTGAATAGCTTTACAGGTCACCTCCCTCGCCTTCAGCCCATTGATGGGTAGCCCGTCACGGGGACGGAGTACTGTTCCGTCCTGTGCCCTAACCACTACAGGCACCACAGCCAAATGCCCCTCAGCCTCACGCACCCGACCTATTTTGTTGAGACGGTCACACTGCTTGTGGCAACAACACTCAGGTCTGGTGGCACCCAGGTCCGCTTTTTTAGCTGCACGGTCAAAAACAGTGTGCAACTTATTTGGACTGCTCCGCACAACACGGATGAGCCGGGCGTAAGCCTGCCTCTGCCATGCTTTCATGTCTGTCGTTCTGAGGACACGCCTGAGAACTGGCAGGTGTCATAACAAGTTGCAACTGGCAGGTGTCATAACAAGTTGCGGCAGGTGGTAGCGCCAAGTATGGTCCACATCGTCCTCCACATGATTTGACCCCGCAGTTGTCACCATTTCAATGTGCCCCTTTCGATTTTTGTCTTTTCGCTCCCCCCCTTTTTTTAACTCGTGACCAAAGTTCCACCAAGTGTCCATCGATAGTACACGTAGCAGGTCATGGGTCAGTGACGGTGCCCCTTTCGATTTCTCACTTTTTACTGCATTGGACCCGCTACCGTTGTCCCTGTAATCGTGGCTTGCCCCGCCCCCCGGACCCCCCCCCCCCCGCCCCATATCTGCCTCATTGTCAGCCCTCTGCCAAGCCCCCCATCCCCCCCCAAAAAAATCCCCTATCCCTTTATACTCTCCTCTGTCGAAACTCCCTCTGCATAGCTCAAATGTGTCCACACGAACAAACACAGCTCGATGAAGCAAGAGTATAGGACCCAGCCCCCAACGTGTGTGGGCATCAAAGGTCGGGCGTGCACCCGCCACTTAGCTCCAGCCGCACCTGCCTCTCACGGCCTTCATCGCCATCTCAGTTCCTTCGTTGTGTCCAGGGCTTTCGCCAAGTGCATGCCAATGTGCAGGTCACTTGCCTCCCTGAATGGGGCTGCAGTCGGGCTGGCTGCATTTCGGTTTTGGGCAACGTGTGTTGGGGGGGGCAGACGGGTGGTGTGAGGTGCTGTGTAAGGGGGCCGGGCGTTGTGACTCACATGCGCGCCCCTGTGCGATACTCCGTCGGGTTGCGGTCTCTTTACTAGGCTCTGGACAGTCACCCGTTCTTCCCTTCACCTGCTGCGTCGGGTCAATGCGTTCTGACGGCCGCTGCGGCCCGTGTTCCTTGTGGCGTCGTTTCGGTGTGAGCGGGGCCCAGTAGTTGGCGTACCGGGGGTTGTGCTGGATGTTGCGGTGGTCGCTTGAGGGTTTTTGCTGCCCACTCCCCTCCACATTCAGGTCGTCCACCACATGCCTCGCCGCATTTCCGTGTGCGCGGGGCGCAAATGCTCAACCCCTGCACGCGCACAAACACACGATTGCAAGACAAACGGGCACAACTCAGGTTCTGAGTGTCAGAATCCTCGTCAGTTGAATCTTCAAACAAGACAGAGCATGTCCGACGCCAGTCAGCGCCTTTCTGCAGCACAGGTAATGGGCAGAGAGGGGCACGCATCGTGGGGGATGCGCCGTGACCTCCATGAACACACAAACACACACACTTTGGCTTACCTCCCTCCCCCTTGCGCATGAACACACAAACACACACAATTTGGCTTACCCCCCTCCCCCTTGCGCAAGCACACGCTGCAAGTCAGGACAACAACGGTCAGACGGGTCCCCGTGCTGAGCCATTATCCGACGATGGCCGTGACCCCCGGCATCCCACCGGCAGGAAAACACTGTTCACCTGTTCCAAAACCGCGGTGGAGCCGCGTCCACAAATTGTCCAAAGGCCGCGGAGCTGCGCCCTTGAGTCCAGCACGGTGGCGAAGCCGCCACCACGTGTGCGTGCACGTCCTGTGCATCTGCCCTCCTGGCCTAGCGGAAAGCGGATAGCGGATAGCGGTCCGCGTGCTTAGACAAGGCAGGGCCCATAAGAGGGAGCCCAAACGAGCGGTCGGAAAAACGACGGTCAGACGGGCCCGCGTGCTTAGACAAGGCAGTGCTTGCGCAAGGGGGCATCAAATGGTCGGTCGGCTGAACTGGATGTCCCCGCCACAGACAATTCCGGCCATTGTTCTCCGCAAGTGCTCAGCGACATCGCAGTGCGTCCGGGTATTTGCTAGGCGACTGTCTCGGTGCTTCCGCCTTGATCTCTTGCCGTCCTCCCTTATGTACACTTGACGATCACCATTCCGTTCACACTGGTCATCGTGGCTCTGGTTCTACCGGTTGGGTGGCGTACATGCTGGTCAGAGGTCAGTCCCGTGGTGCACCTGCACATTGCTGGCCCCATTCGGCAAGGGGGAAGGGGGGGGTACCTTGAGTTGCTCAGGCTGCAGGCTTGGCTGAGTGCTCCGGTCTGTGTGTTCAGCAGAGGCCTGCGCAGTCGCCAACGGGTTTGCAAGCGGGTGCCCACGGGGCCGAACAGGAAGGGCTCTGGCTGGACCGCGTGCAACGACTCGGTTTGCGACTGGGGCCATGAGATTTGTGTTGTGGTTGGGGGCCCACTGCTTCGTACCCACGACCGCCCCCAGCAGCAGCCCAATCAGCGCGCCCAGTGAGAGCGAGGCAGCGTGTCGGTGCAGTGGTGTCCCGTGGAGCAGCCCATGCCTTGGGTCATGGGGAAAATGCGTCAAAGAGGCTTCCATCAAATGTACCTGAAGAATACATGGTGCAGTACCTTCGCACACTACGTCCTGTTGGGGCGCCCCCATAGCCTTCAACCAGGAAACCAAAGAAATCGCATTGCGTGCGGGAATATGCATGTCCCATGTCAGCACATCGGCAGTTGCCCTTGGGGCTAAGCGGCAGATCTAGACAACGTTACTCAACATATCAACGGCAATGGTGACCACACTGCGCACTACTCTAGGACATACCGCACGAAGAGACCCCCAGACCATGCCATCGCCTGAAGATTTAATTGGAAGTAGTTTTCAGGGGGTGCAATCATGGTGCAAAAGCCCAGGGGGGCCTGAAGAGGCGGGGGACTTGGGGGTGCATGCGCTGTCTTGTGCGGCTGCGGCGGCGTTCGTGCGCCTCGTGCCCCCCCGTTGTTCGGCGTGGGACTCATGCCGATTACATTAGGGGCCACATATGCAAACGGGTTCTTGCTACCCACTGGCACCACAATTATTGTGGTTCAGGATCAGCGCTGCAGTAGCTGCGGCCCGATCAGAGTGTTCTGCAGAAGAATTATCGGAACCGAATCCAAAACCAGCACCACAACGGGCGTTGCAACGTCAACTGCGGCGTCCTGGGGCACAGACGGACCTCGGGACCGGGCTCTGTCCAGCCCCGGCATGCCCCCTCTCCAGCACGTCGCAGACCCCCTGAGACCGTCAACTCACCGACCTCCTTCAACACCCCCTAACAACCCCCTCAGCCCAAACATGAATTCACTTGCCACGAGGAATCCTCAGGTTGGCCATTGCCAACCGTGCTCTGCTTTGTGTGTACTAGGCGGCTGACAAGTGCAGTGAGGTGGCATGACACCTCAATTGCGCCTCCATATTTGGTGCCATCGTTACTAATGGAGGGGTGGACTGCCAGACTAAAACATGCTTGAACCTCAACAATGTGTCGGTGGTTACTGGCGGCCCCACACCACCAATGGTATTATCTAACGTACCGCCATGGTTCTTAGTGGGGGGCCTCTGCCATTATGGGGGAAAGATTGCCCGGTGCGCGCCATGCGCGCTACTTTGGTATTAACTATCCTGACATGAACCCGAGTCTTGGGCTTGGGTTTCGCAGGGGTTGGTTGGGGTTGCGGTTCGGGCTGTGGTGTGGAAGTAGAACTTTAGCTGGAAAGAGAACTAGAACTCGGGACTCGAACCGGAATTGGCACTTGGGTCAAACAATCCAACAAGGGTATGTTGCGCTCTGGCTGCCGGCAGCGGTGCAGGGGGTAGTGATACGGGGAGGGGAAAATTAAGAACCTGCGAAATTTGGAATGGCGAACTTTGGTGCGGAGAAGATTTGGCACCAATTCTGAAATACCAGATGAACTCCGCTTCGGAACTTGTTTGTCAAGGTCCCCATGTCTCTGAGCAAGCGGCCGGGAAAACCTCTGCATATGTCCAACTCAAGGGGCCACAGAAATTCGTGGGTTGTGAGTCCATATCAAGGGGCCACTCAACTTGCGGATTGCTTGGTGTGGATATGGGGTGAGGGGGAGTCGAAAATGGTCATGGGTGGGGAACGGGTCCAAAAAGATGCCCGGCGCGCTAATGCTCCCCCTATGGCACGGCACAAAACAAACATCCGGCGCCATACCAAACATCCTTTCACGGGGTAACCTCCGAGCGAAACCTCACTGAAGACAGAAAGGAAGGGGCACAGAAGGGGAGAAGTGACGGGTGGAAGCAGGTCGGTGGTACCGCTGTGCACCTGAGCAGCATCCACGTCCCTTGGGTGAGGGGGAAAGGTTTGCGGTGGGGCAGGCCCATTTGAGCCCTGTTCCGAGCCCGGCACACACACTTCAGGGCTCAAACGTCTAGGGCCCAAAAGGGGCCGGGAGGGGGTTGGGAGGGGGTTTTGGGTTTTGGACCAAAATATATACCTCAAAATGATCCCTGAGATGCGCTTATCATTTTGACGTGTGGAACATGGGAGAAATATTGTTGCTTGTTTTTTTCCCAGGCTGCTTTGTGGCCCAACTTCAAAGTCTTCATCAGTCCTCAGACTGTTTTTTTTTGCTTAGACTCATGTGTGCCTCGTAAGTGCTGGGTCAGACGGACCGGATCAAGCTGACAGTCTAAGTACAACACATTTGTCCCGTGTGAGCCACAGCTCACATGCCGCCCATGGCGCCGGGACGTGTATTTGCTCTGGTTTCCGTGCTTGCAGCAGAATGTTGCTGCCACGCCCCAGGAGCATTTCAAAAAGTGCAGAAAGGTAATCAATCAATATTGAGGCTAACCTGTCCTGATGATATGAAAGGAGAAATCTCTGTGGGGTACTCCTCGTACGGTGAGTGCCTCAGAAACGTGCCCTTTTTCCGCAAATTGGGGGATTTTTACTTGCTGGCCTGGCACGCCTTGTGCCTCGAGACATGTTCAACCGTGTCATCAGTCCTCGCACTGTTTTTCAAAGGGCACCGATGTTTGAATCCCTCTTCCCGCACGACCCCTCAACCCAGCACCCGTCCCACACTGATCAGCGGGGTTGGTGCCGCGGGGGTCTCATCTTTGTGAGCGGGGCCCGGAGACCCATACACACACAAATGCACGCCACGGCCCATGACACGCCAGGGCACATGCCGCCGCGCCACGCAGATGCGGGACGCTGGAATGGGGACACTGTCCCAGAGCTCCACTGGACATCCGTCTGGAGTGACGCACCGCGGGCATCTGGATCACCCCCCCCCCCCTTTGAGGGATGCAGATGCTGAACACCACCCCTTACCACAAAGGCACAAGGCTGCAGAGCAACAAAATCAGAACAATAAGCTCTTCAGTGACATCGCCATAAGTGCTTTTTTGTTCCTGCGCAAGGAGTGTGCAGCAGCCCCAAATAGAAGCCGCATCCACGGGGTACACTTGGACAGTAGGTCCAGGGTCATGCACAGTCTCCATCTTGTGACCTGTGGCTTCACACGGGTCAAGGTGTGTCCCCGAGAGGCCACAGGCGCGTTTCGCGAAAAAAAAGGAGACACCCAGAAAGCGCCCCCACCCCCCCTCCCACGGGCAGAAAACTGGAAAGCGACCGTTGACCAGGTGCATCCAGACGCACACTCCGAGTCCAAGCTTGGTTTGCCGACTCCAGGGTACTCAGATTCTTTCTCAGTCCAAATTCCCACTCAAAATGCCAGATTGCGGTCTAAATCTGCTGTTTTTGCCTTGTGGACGTAGCTCCCCCGTTCGGGGGTGGTTTTCAGGGCGGTCACAGGTCAGCTTACTTGGGCGCTGTGCCTGCGCTGTGCAGAAACGTCCCCCTGTGACGGTGGCCCTCCATGACTGCAGCCATGCCGATGCGCTGGAGGACATTCCACTGCCTCATGGCATCGCAAACGATGGCAGCAATGCACAACAGTTTCACGCATCCAATATCAGTTTCTAGCGGCCCTTCCGGGCAACAGCCCGTCTCCGGGACAGCCGACCCCTGGAGTAGTCAAACAGGACAAGTCATCCGAGGGCTCCGTTGACACAACCAAAACATGTTGGGGCCCACAGAGGGTCAGAATGAGCAGTGGCGAGAGGCTGATAGGCGCCGCCAAAGGCAAACAAATAGATACCAAGGCCTTGTGCCAACCCCCCCCCCCCTTTGTATAAGCTCCGCCAAAGTCCCAAATAAATACGGTCCCTACGCCTACTGTAGCTTGGACACGGGCGTGGCTTGCGCGCAACACATATTACAACCGACACCGGGCGCCCAGGTTCAAAAAGAGAGGATTGCATGGTGAGCTGGTGCAAGCAAGGGGAATATAATGCACAAGGATACCAAAAATCAGAGCTATGTGGGTTCAAGTGAGCAAACACTCACAACAAATGTGTCCATGACTCTATGTGACTCGCAAATTCGCCACCAAACCCATGTCTTATGTGGCTGCACTACGTTTGGTACCGAAGTAAAATTAGGTCCCAAATTAATACGGTCCCTACGCCTACTGTAGCTTGGACAAGGGCGTAGCTTAGACAGAGGGGGGGGGGGGTAGTCCTGCGCAGGGGAACACAGTAGTTACTGCGGTCACCTTGACCATTGGGGGGAATGGGTCAAAAATCGCCTCTTTTCGCACAGCGCACGCCCCCAGTGGACATTCCGCATCCCCCTTCCCCTTGAGGGAACGGTTGCCACACGAAGGTCAGATGGGCAAGAGCAATGGGGAAGGAAATCATATTAAGGGGGCGTTTTCGCACAGCGCGCGCACAGCGCCAGTTATTACGGTGTTTACCCCGGTAACAGCCCTGAAAACCTGCCACCTCTAGAAGCATGCATGAGCAATTCAAAAGTCCGAAATTCAAACGTGTCGTGTTCTCAGAATTATCCAATGTCCAAAACAATGCAATGTAGACAATAAAATTGTCTTGTGGGTGTTCAAGAACACCTGAAAATATATTAGGGGCTACTCGGGAACATCAATATCGCAAGTATGCTCATCCATGCAACCTCTACACAAGTAAAGGTCACACGTGGAGCATTCCGATGTGTCCCTTTTGCCACAAACTTGGCAAAGGAAAGTATCCTCCTCTTCCTCATCAACCTCAGGGGCCTCTTCCTCTGTCCAAATGGAAGAAGGAATGTGCTCCCGTGTCCTCCTTCCGCTTCAGCAGCCATTCAAGAACTTCCTTCCAATCTTCCGAACTTACCGAACTCAGCCCACCCTTCAAGGTCTTCATGGTGGCAGCGAGTTGCTTACCAGCCTCCCGAGACCGTTTTGTAGTCTTGGGGGCGCGCGGCTTTGCACGGGGTGATGGAGTTGCCGATTTTGATGGACTCCTTCCCCGATCGTCGGGTGGGGGCGAAGGGCTGCGTGTGGAGGGGGGCGGTGAGTCAGACTCGGGATGGCAAAGGAGATAGACTCAACTTTGCACTGCCGATTCACCACCTTCACCGCGTCACGGAAATACTCCAAGTGGAGTAAGCCGTCGGGCGCAAACCCCACCACTGTGGCAGGAACCCGCATCCCATTGGAGCGAGTGTAGAACACCCTATCTCCAACATTAAAGTCCATGGTGAATGCAATAGAGGGTCTGAGAAATGAGAGCAAAAGATGATGCCCCGCAGCAAACACCCTGAGAATGTATCACCATATACCGGCCTCAGGGTGCCCGTTTGCAAGGGTACATACATGCAAGAAGGGGGAGGGTTGATGCTACAAGGACACACAATGGCAATAGTACCCTGCGGCAATCCTACACCCAAAAAACTGCCTACCGGTGGTGGAGAATGGCCTACTTTTCGCACAGCGCGCGCACAACGCACGGTACGCCCCCTAAGGAGCAATAGTCCATGGGGCTTCTACCCATTCCAGCACCCAGACTTACCCAAGGGGCAGGTCGCGCGGGTATCTGGAGAGCTGCCGCCCTGTATGACAAGAGGCTCCTCCCTCCGTCCTTTAAGTTGCCTCGCGTGAGGCCCGTCCATGCTTCATGAGCCCATCCGCGCGGTTAGGAGACAGGGTATCCGCCTGCATGCTGTACAACATGGTGGAGTGTCGTGCATGGAGATCACGAACCCACCCTGGGCCCTGTCGGGCCATACCTGGCAATTCCGTGCAGAGCCGCTGTGCTCCGCGAGAAGAAGGAGGGGTAGAGGGGTTAGGGGGCCACTCCCCCACGGGTGGCGGGGTAGAGTACTGGACTTCGTACTGTCCCATGTCCTCATCACACTCACGATGAGTGCTGCCCGCTCGCGGGGCAGACATCACGCTCTCAAAAAGGGGCGCCAGCAGAGTGGGGGGTAGGCCGGGGGGAGCAGAGTACTGGACCGCATACTGTTCCATGTCCTCATCAGACGCACTATGAGTGCTGCCCCTTCGCGGGGCAGACATGACGCTCTCAAAAAGGGGCGCCAGCAGGGTGGGGGACGGGTCGGGTGGATCCTGCCGTTGGTTAGACCCCCCCCCAGGTGTGCACGCGGGCGACCAATGTTCCGGGGACACTGGGCAAGAGCAATGGGGTTGACACCATGTGACATCGCCACTGGGGCTGCCTGTGCTGAACGAGCGATTTGTTTGCATCTCCCCCCCCCAGGCCTTTGCTTAAGCGGGGGGGGGGGTTGCCCAAGGATCACACAACCCCTTGCCTCATGCCTTTGCTTGCCCCCCAACCACCTGCAACCGCCCCTCCAACCGCCAGTAACTGCCCCCAACCGCTTTGTGAGTCACCTGCAACCTCCATTGTAACTGCCCCTGGGGCGCCCTGAATGCCCCCCCCCCCTGCTTAAGCAAAGGCCTGCCCCCCCCCACCAACAGCCCGCGCTTGACCGGGGTGTGTTACCCTCCCCCCTCCCCCGTGGATGAGTGTCAGATCCGGCCCAACCGCTTCTGTGTCCGCCTTGTATTGCCTGAAGCCCCCACCCCCCCTGTTTTGTGGTGGAGCCACTTTTACTACGGGGCACTTAGACTGTCAAGCAACCAGTGCCGGTGAAACAGGACCACCTGCTGGCCATGAAACTGTCGTGGTATGCCTCTGCGCTTGAAGGGGGTGTTGTGCTCCCCCCCCCCCCCGTTTGGAAATCACTGTCACCTCGACCCCAACTGCCTCTGTCCGCCCCAATGCCCTCCAAACCACCAGCATGGCCACTGCAACCGCTCCCCAACCGCCAGTAACCGCTGCTGCAGCCGCTCTTGAACCCTCCCCTCAGCCCCCCCCCCCCCCTCTAAAACAAAAGCAGCAACAGATGCAGAAACAACCCCTGGTGTTGCTTGGACATAAACAGTGGAAAGTTCAGCGATAGGTCCCCACCGACAGACCTATGCCCTCTCATTCAGTGCATTCACAGGCATGGCGGCGCCGCCTGGTGTTGCTTGGACAAGGGCGTGGTTTACGCACAACCCTCTGTCACACATGCTCAGGATATCGCAGCCCCCCCCCCGCTTGCGGATTGACCAGGAACGCTGCACTGTTCGTGCACAGGGCCGGAGGGTGTCATTAGACCGTGTCCAACGGTACACACGCGCCGTTTGACCCGGGCAGGGTCCATGGACAGCCGTGCGTCAGAGAAAACGCTATGTGACCCGGGGGCAGTCGTGGTGCCGGGCGGTCATCGCGCATTGGGGGGTGCCCGGGGGGGCGACTACAACCGGTCCTGATGCGACACCCCCCCCCCCCAGCTATCTGTCAAAACTTGGGGGGGGGGCTGGGGGGTGTCGCATACAAGGACTGGGCCCGGCCGCCCCCCCGGGGGGGGTGTCCCTCAAAGAGGACCGTTTCGGGGTATGGCGCAGGTGTATCACGCCCCCTTGGACGGCTCAAGGGAGCAGCAACACAAACAAGTCCAATTCCCATGTATTTGGTGAAAAAAAACCAACTGTTTTCAATGCTCGAAAAACTTTTCAGCGCCTTTGGCGCCAGAGTTCATAATAACTAATTAATGGTCCTGTCAATTGAGCCCTTTTCCCATCCCCCCCCCCCCCCAGGCTTTGGGGGGCTCTATTGCCCCCCCCCCCCCACCCACAAAGTTGAAATCCCGACTTCCTAAATGTTGTGTGTGAGAAGGCGTTGTGCGTGGGGGGTCAAGGGCGGCCTAAGGCTCTACCCTTAACTGGGGTGGCAGCTATTCATCGACCAGCATTGCGTTGGGCTCCAAGTTTACAGAGCCAAGCAGGGCGTCGTGCGTAAGGTCTTGATTCAGAACTGACTGCCACGCGTGCGAGGATGACTGACCACTTTTTTGTGTTTTTTTTTGTGTTTTTTTGTGTTCAAGCGCTAGGCATGTGCAGCAGCCCCCAAATTCACAGAGCGCACGTGGACAGTAGGTCCAGAGCAATGAACATGAACAATGTACAGAACAATGACCGACCACGGTTTCTGACATCAATAACACTCTAACTGTCGGCCATCCCTCTCACTCTGCCTCCCGGGGGCGATGGCTGTCATGCAAAGAAAAACCTGTACACAGGGCGGGGCTTCGCTCTTTGCCCAAGCCCCCCCTGTGTGACATTCCCTCGGGTTGTTGTTTCTTCACGGGGCCCTGGAGAGTCACCCAGTCTTCCCTTCGCATGTTGCGTCGGGTCGCTGCGTTCTGTCGGCCGCTGCGGCCGGTGCTCCTGCTGGTGTCGTTTCCGCGTTCGCGGAGCCCAGTGGTTGGTGTGTTGGGACTGTGCTGACCCCCCCCCCCGGCGGTCGCATTGAGCACGTTGCAAACAAAAGGGTAAACACCACCAGTTTTGAGATATTTGGGTGGCAAAATGGATTCGGAAAACCTGGGAAAACGTACCGGCTTTGCCTGGGGCCCGTCCGGGACGACGTGCGGCGTTGCGCACCCATGTGCACTGTTGCATGGGGTCCGTGGTGCAACAGTGCACGGTCCCCGGCTGCCGAGGGCACGGCGAGGCGCCGTCAGGAGGCTCATACTGAACCCCGCGCACCACGTTGGGGCTCGATGGTCGGCACTGACGCCGCATGTGCCCGCCAGCACACTTCCAGTCCTTGTTCCATGGCGCGTAGTGGAGCCCGGAAGGGGGTGGCGGTGGTGGGGGCTGGGGGGGGGGGCAGGGATGCATTGGAAGGGGGGGAACCCCCCCCCCCCCTCCTCCAGGGCGCCCAGCCTCTGCCCAGCTACATCTCCCTGACGCCAAGTGCCAGCTTCAATGGCATTTGTAACCGCCCCCAACCGCTTTGGTAACCTCCTCCAGCCGCCTATCCAACCGCTTCTGGGATCACCTCTGAGGCCCCTTCCCTTCCAATGCATCCCTGCTTGGGGGGGGGGGGGGTTAAGCATGGGCCAGACATCCACGATGGTCGGCGCCCTCCAGCGCCAGAGGGCAAAATGCACCTCATGGGGACGGGCATTGGCCCAGGGGAGGGGGGCGGGGCAGTGGCTGTTGGCGTCCCTCCACAGCGCACCCTCCCAACAGTGACAGGCCCCCGTGTGGCAGGTCGCAGGTAGTGCAGCTTGTGTTGCAGTTCTAGTTCATCCAGCAACCGCAAACCAATTCGACAGCGGCATCCAAAAGTGGCCAAGTTCGTCACGGCTGCCGATGTCAATGGCAAGCAAACATGGACGAGCCCAGGCCTGCGCTTGTAGGGGGGTGCCCCCCCCCCCCCCAAGGCTAACAGAGCCAACCACCAAGGCCTTGTGCCAACCCCCCCCCCCCCTTCGGGGGTGACTGGTAGTTCCGCCCGAACCGCTGCTGCACGCCCCCCATCGCCATCCAACCGTATTGCAACCGCCGGCACGGCTACCAGGACCGTTCTCCAGCCGGGGTGCGTCTGGGGCCGGGGCCTCGATCGACCAGGACTACTCAGTCCCCATGGACTCCGCGCCCAGAAAAATGAATGTTTTTTGGGGTCGAAAATCGTGAACAATAGTGGTCACCGAATCCGAGACAAATGATGCCGGTTCAGGCCCCCCCCTCCCCCCCGTTGTCGCGCTGATTCCAAGAATTCTCTTTGCACTTCATCCGAAGGTTCGGGGGGTCCAGGTCGCCTCCGGGTCGTCTCCGGGGGGTCTTTACGGGGGGTGGTGCTCAACGGAGCCACTTCTGGAGAGGGGGGGGGGCAGGAGGGGGGTCCGGTCAGCGGGCTCCATTGCCCCCCGCCCCCCGCCCCCGCGACTGAGAGTCTGGGGGTCCCATCGGCCACGCTGGGAGCGAGGGGGGTCCTCAAAACGTCAATTGCGGACCCACCACTGCCCTCCGGTCGCGCCCGCCTTCACATCGCGCCGACTGCCACGCGGTGAAGTGAAGAGGCATTGGAAGTGGTGTGAAGGGCAGGCGGGGGAGAGAGGGGGAGGGGGTGCCAGAGGGGCTGAGGGAATATGCCGGTGGGTGCCTCGGGGCGCACGTACGTGTGCGCCTTTGGAGGGGGGAGTCCTCCACCTGGCGAACAAATGACTGCAAATGGGCGTTCAATGAGGCGTCTCTTGGGCTGTGGTGCCATGCGGTGAGGTGAAGATGAGCCGTTTGTCAGCCAATTGTCAGGACGATCGCTGGTGTGCAATGGCGGCGCATCCAATGCGGGCCGTTCTTCCCTCACAGCGGTTGGGCTCTCAAACGAATGCAGTGGAGGTTTTACAACCCATTTTTTTACGGTCCAGGGTGAGCAATGCATTTTAGCAGCAGCAGCAGCAAGCAGCAGCAAGCAGCAAGCGGTCCAATACTCTTTGTGGGGACACCATGGCTCAGAGTCATGATTGGAGTGGCTCTAAACGACTGTAGAGCAGAGGCGCATAACAGCCGGGGGAAAGCATTCGCAGCAGGCGAGACTGGGACAGTCATTCCTCTGCTCACAAGTGCTGTTTCCGCCCCTTGGCGTCCCTCCCACGCCGGCGCCGGCGATGCTTGACACAAAGAGAGAGAGAGGGGGTGGGGGTGGGGGGGGTCGGGTTAAGGGGCCATCAAGAGGAGCGGCTCGGGTGCAGTGCATTTGTCTTATCCGTCTGACGTTTCAGTTTGCAGCTTTGGTGACATTGTGGTAGTGACTCCCTCACCTTGAGGCATTGCCTCATCTTGGCTCATCTTGTCCCATGTGCCGTTTGTTTGGCAACTCATGAACCTCAAGTAACAAGGGTAGCTCCTCTGTCGCCCAGTAACCCATCAAAAGAAGGAACAACCTCTAGTCTAGGGCAGGGATGAATATAATGGGGTGGGTGGTCCCCTCCCCCCCAGCCCCCCCCCCCCCCCTCGGATGACGAAATGATGCTTACAAAATGCCGGCCAACCAAATTACACTGCAGTCACAGCCCTGGGTCCGTCCTCTCTGAGACACAAGACGAAGCACTGGAATAGGTCATTGCTGCAACCCAAAAAACACGGTGAACAGTGTTTTACACGTTCTTTTTGACGCATTTTCCCGAAATGCGTTCCATTTCAGCCTCATCCTCAGAGCTGGATGAGTCAGACAGACGGGTGTTGGCAGCGGCGACACATGCAATGGTGAGGCATACTTGCAAAGCAAAAAGCAGTGGAAATTTGCAATTTCGTAATCGTCATTTTGTCATATCAGGGGGTCCTCAACCCCCCCCCCCCCGTCAAAATAATTATGGCGGTATTATATTCATCCCTGGTCCAGGGTAGGGTTTTGCAGCTGTCTGAACAGGTCCAGTAGTAGGTAGGAGGGAGTAAGTAAGTAAGTAGGAGGGAGGCCCTGGGTGGCTCGGGGTGGGGGTCAAAAATGAACCGTAGATTTCCTGTACACCGCTTTGCCCTATCCGTTCTACGGATTTGAGGACCCCCCCCCCCCCTCCGTCGAATGGCGTACGGGAAACATACACGTAGCCCGATGAAGATTTGGATTTTCGGCCTCCCTGGGAACCGGTTGGACAACCTGAGTGTACTCCTGTGTTCTTGCTCTGCTTGCTTGCCACGCGTGCTTTCGGGCTCCGATTTGGCACGCCCACATCCTGCACATTAAGTAAACTCGAACGGTACACGACCAAAGTCGGGGTTTTCAGAGCCATCCGAAAACTATGATCAAAAGGAATAATTTCATAGGTCGCAACAGTTACATGGTACGATTTTTCGATGTGCATCGATTTTTTGGAGCCGGTCAGTGCGGAACGCACGTGAAAGGCTGCGTGGCGGCCCTCCGCGCGATATTCCGCACGGCCTCTGTGGCGATGAGGGCCACGAGGACGGTCCCCAGCACCGCGTACGCCACGTCCTTGGCCCTCTGGAACGCCGTCTCCGCCCCGACGCGGTAGTGGATGACCGCCGGGTAGATGAAGCCCAGGGGGATGCAGGCGAACGCCCCGACCAGCGCGATGTAGACGTCGAGGATGGAGCTGAACAGGATGGCCGCCGCCGACAGGCAGACGACGGTGGCGCACCGCAGGCGGGTCTTGGCGGCGGCGCCCGTCACCCCCAGCGCGCGGTCCAGGATCTCGACGCCGGGGTACAGGCCGAGCGGGAAGGTCAGCATCACGATCACGCAGTACGTCAGCTCGAGGACGGTCGCGGCCGGCGACTCCGGCCGCGCCCACGAGAGGTTGAGCAGGATGGTGGGCTGGGCCGCGGGGCCGAACGCCAGCGCCCCCAGCGCGGCGAACGTGACGAAGAGGACCAGCACGAAGCCCATGCCCAGGGAGAGCACGGCGGGGAAGTCCTGCGGGGTGGCCATGGAGGAGACGATGGGCAGCACCAGCCCCACCCCCTCGAAGACGTAGGCCGCGGTGCCCACGAAGGACAGCGGCGAGGGCCCGATCAGCCACGGGACCGCGGCGGGCCCCGCGCGGGCGACCCGCGCGGCCTGGACCGCGTAGAGGTACGCCAGGCAGGCGACCAGGAGGGCGTCCGCGACCAGCATCGCGGCCGCCAGCCGGGACAGGGGGCGGACGAGGGACAGCGGGACGTAGACCGCCAGCTGCAGCAGGCACAGCGCCGCGGGCCAGGGCCCCGCGAGGAGGTCCGCCCCGGCGCAGTTCAGTAGCCAGTTCCCGGCCTGGCCCACGGCCTGGGACACGAAGATGAAGTACGTCACGCAGTAGCCGAACTGCCCGAGGCACATCGAGAGGTCCACCACCCGCGCCAGGGCGGGCCCCACGGCGGTCCGCGCGAGCTCGCCGAACGAGGCCGCCCCGGTGTTCACGCTGCTGACGAACAGCAGCAGCGAGGCGTCGAGCATCCAGGCGCACATCAGGGCCATCAGCGCGGCGCCGTACACGAGGCCCGCCTGGGCCACGGCGGCGGGCAGGAACAGCATGGCCGACCCCACGAACGCCTTGACGAAGATGATGCACGTCTTGGGGGTGGTGGCCCCGTCCGGCGACCGCTCCAGCAGCGGGATGTCGTCGTGCTCGTAGCTGTAGCACTTGGCGAAGTGCTCCATGTAGTCGAGGAACGACCGCTCGATGAACAGGGACCCGGCGTTCTGGTTGCTGCGGGCCAGCCGGTACAGGTGGTGCCGCCGCACCGCGTTGGCCGCCTCCAGCTTCCCGCGCCAGCTGGCGCCGCCCGACAGCGACCGGCTGAAGGTCGTCCCGTGCGTCCGTGCGCGCAGGTCCTTGAACTCCTGTTCGGCGCGCTTCTCGACGTCTTTGTGGATGGTGTAGACCATGTCTCCGCCGGGCTTCTGCAACGACCGCTGCATCTGGAGGGCCGCGTTCTGCCACACGTGGTGCATTACTTTGTGGGCATTTCTATCCTCCGGGAGGGCCTTGTCGGAGTTGAAGGAAGCGTTCAAATTGTATGAAGGCTTCGGGTCCTCCAGCAGAGGGCACTCCTCCTCCTCCGACATGTTGCGGTACAGGAGACTGACAGGACAGCGGCCAACGGGTGTGTCCGTTTGGGGACAGCAGAGCGATGATGGAGTGGCCCAAGGATTCAGAGAAGTGGTCTGACTAACAAATAAATGTCCTTAGCCCCCCCTTGTGCAAGCCTGGGCCAGGTACCAGCAGTGGTGATACCACAGCATTGCCATGCTTCGAGAGGACCGTGCTTCCGCATGGCCTGAGGGGGATGGCGATACAGTGGTGGCACAGCCCTGCACAGAATGTTGGTGGAACCGGCTTGGCAAAAACACATGACAGAGGGGTTTACCAAGTACAGCTCAAACGGCGGTCCCCCCCCCCATTATTGCCACGGTGGCCTGCAGTGGAGTTGAGCTTGGGCCGGTGGTGTGGGGGATGGTTCCTAAAGATGGACCGGGCACTGCCGTGCACTCTTGTGGGGCGTGTTGGTGGGTGGGGCTGCTCACTACCGCCAGCAAGGAAGATACTCCGCCGTGGACAGAGTGCGAATACTCTGAGCGAAGACATTTCTGCAACGCGCTCGTCATGAATGGCGCAGAGCGCAGAAGGTATTACTGCAACGCACTACCAGCAAGTCACACATTGGTGAGCTAGCACCCATGGCCTTACGTGACATTCACGTTGCTGGTTGTGGTGAGCACCTCCCAGCCTGAGGTCTTCGTGATGACCGCATACTGGGCACTGATCAGGCCGTCAGGGGAGGACGCCATGGGCAGAAATTGCATCCTGGATTCCCACCCAGGAAGGTGGATGCCTGCGGCAGTGCGGATGCCCGCAGTAGTACGAATGCCTGCTTGTCATAGCAGAAGGTTCAAAGGCGAGAGACCAATAGGCGCCGCCACAGGCTAACAGAGCCAACCACCAAGGCCTTGTGCCACCCCCCCCCCCCCCCCGCAGTGACATACCCATGTGGGGCTGAAATGGCCCATGGCTGGCCAAGCGCCAGGAGGGAGTATTCGCACCGCGAGGCCACCACTCAGAGTAGTTGAACAATTATCCCAGCAAAAGGATCCACATTGGAAGGGCCTGTAAAGGCTGTAGGGTGTAGCGTGGCCGAATCACGAGGTTTTTATGGCCACTGACAGTTCTCAAGTAGCATGGTGAATGCTTCCCAGATGCTTCCTACTACTTACTGGATGGGGCTTGGCGCCTTTTGGATGCTTTGGGGTACTTCCTGGTGCCTTCTGCATGCGGCGGTGCTCGGATCTTTGCTAGTAATTGGTGGTCTTTGGACGATTGCTGGTATTTCCTAGTGGTGTCCTGTTGTTTGCTGGTGGTAATGCCTGGTGGTGATTGGATGTTTAGTGGAAATTGTTGGTGGTGGGTGGATGTTTGTGTTGGTGCCTGTGGGTGATGAACAACTTGGCCATTGACTTCCTACTTGATCGCCACAAACTGCCCACATTTGGATGCCGCATGAAAAGTGTCCTTTAATGTTGCGACATAGACTGGGCTTGCTCCTGCATGATGGATAGCGGAGGGCACCGCGATAAACGTGAAGGCATTTGTCAGAACCTTGTCACCAGGCTTGACCCCCGCCGACAGCAGCATCAGGTAGATGGCTGAGCCACAAGAATTAAGGGCGACGCAATATCTGCGCCCCACATATTGAGCAAGCTCGAGTTCACAGAGCGAAACAGGGGATTCTGCAGTTGCACTGTAGCGGTAAAGCGCCCCGGAGGTCATGAGTTGTGTGGCCGCTTCAATGCCAGCCTCAGGAACAGGGTCAGCGGCTTTGATGCTCTTCTGGATCCTTCTGCGGCGCCACATTGCCATGATGTGATGCGTGACGGCAGGGATGTCGGTGTTGAGAGCTACAGGGCCAAACAAAATGGTTGCCATCCAGCCGTCCTGTTGGCACTTGCGGTAAAAGTCTTGAAACTCCAGCCCTTCGTTCACTTCGCGGCCGATGGTGTACATCAAAATTCCATTCTGGCCCAGAAGGTCCAACAGAGGCCGCAGTTCCTCTGTATATACGTGTGTGCCTATCACACCTGCACTCATGATGCAATCATATGGAGGTTGCAGCTTGAAGTCCTTTCCCAAGAATCCAAGATGTAGGGCCTTGTATGTACCACTTGGTATCAGCTTTACCATGCCTTCGCTGGGCTCAAGGGCATCAAGGGTATTGAAGCCAGACTGCTGCAACTTCACCCCAAGCAAACCCGAGCCAGCCCCAAAGTCAAGGATCTTCGCGCCATGGTCGAGATATTCCGTGGCTATCTCGGCTAACTTGTGCGGCCCCTGCCAGGTTTCATTATCATGGGAAATGTGGTATTCTGCTGCCATGGATGTATATGCTTCTACTGCCGATCCACAATCAGAGCCTACTTGGTACATGGTTCCGACTAGCCTTTGCTTGTTGACCAGCGATGTGTATCTACCAAGAACTGCAGGGAGCACGGAGAGGTAGTTGGCAGGAATAGGGAGGATACTGCGGGGGCAGCGGCAAGCAGTTACGGGGCGTGGATACTGGGCGCCTTGGGAGATGAAGCGTGTGTTGTCCACACATCCCATGGACCTGACACAGGTGTGTCCGAATTGTACCTGCCCCAGGGGCCTGCCGAGAAAGCATCACAGTAGCTCTACCTGTTCCATTGGGCATCACCTTGGATGTCACAGACACACACTCACTCATATCCAACACACACCGGTGCAGATCACCAGCTCCGCGTACTCGGCAGCTTCGAAGCAAAAACACAGGCAGACGACACTCAAATGTATGCAAACATCAACATCAAGTTACCCGGCAACACAGCTACATGGCGACACATTGTGGGCTCTACCCCCTGAATTCCCCCCAAAAAACTCCCTTTTGTTTCTGTTTTCTTTTCTGTCATGGGAGTGTGATCTGCCACTGGTGTATTCTATCAGTTAGGCGATCTGTCATCTGTTTTTTTGTGTCGTTCATGTGAGCTCTCATTGGTGAGTATGAGATCTGTTTTGGGGATGTTCTTTGAGTAATGTGATATGCTATTGTTGTCCACTGTTGGCCATGTGATCTGCTAATTTATGCGGTCTGTCGATTGTGTGATCTTTTATCGCTGTGTGCTGTCAGTAATGTCATCTGCCATTGTAGCGTTCTGTTGGTTTCCTGCTTTGTCGCTTTTGTGATCGATCACTCAGGTTGGTGCCTGGCTTAACGCAGTGAGCATGTACTTGGGGCATTGATCCGAAGTCTGCGGTGCACTTGCCCACACCACTATGCATGTTGCTGACCAATTCACATCTCAGGGTTGGGGAAGCAGATCGGAGATGGGGCTTGGCATTAGAACCGGGCCAGACAGCGAGTCATCAATCCACACAGGGTTTTCCCACAGACAAAGGCAATTGCATGTCCTCACTTAGTTGAAACATCGGCAGCAGGTCATAAGAAGGGGTTGAGAGAGATAGACAGAGAGCTTGCCACTCTTCTCCCTTGGGTACCCTTGACTCTAGTATTGCAGTCCATCCCTACACAAGCATACAAATGTGGATCAGTTGGACTCTGGGATTGCAGTCCATCCCTACACAAGCATACAAATGTGGATCAGTTGGACTCTGGGATTGCAGTCCATCCCTACACAAGCATACAAATGTGGATCAGTTGGACTCTGGGATTGCAGTCCATCCCTACACAAGCATACAAATGTGGATCAGTTGGACTCTGGGATTGCAGACCATAGCACAAACATGCAAGCCAACACAGAACCTTTTCAGATTATTCACGCCCACCAGTTTTGTAATCAACCGATTCTAGGAGTCGTGTGGATAACTGTACATAGTAATTACTTGCTTGCAACGTGGCTGACAACACGCTCCAACACATCTGCCTTGTCCCCCCGAACAGACAGACCATACCTAGACCATACCTGCGGCAAACAGCCTTGAGTTTATACACCACCGACTCATGCATGGTGCCATCTTGCATAGATGCGGCAAGTGCTGCATCCACATCATACTGAAACCCTCCTATGCCCAAACCATAGGTACCTATGCCCAAACGATAGGTACCTATGCCCCATTACACCGAATCCACAGGCCCTCGCAAATACTGCGTGCTTGGCTATGGTCATGGGATGTCACAAAGGAAAAAATACGGTCACATGAGCAAGATGATGCCTCAATCCAATCTGGTAGTCCCTCTTGCTGCACCCATACCCCCCCCCCCCGTCACCATACGCAACCATTGTACATGTTCAAATGCTCTTACCCGGCACAGCGTGTCCCACCCATAGTTGAGGGCGGATTAGCTACGTAACCCCAGCGTTCTCGGGGATCCCCAACAAAGGGGAACAAAATCAGAAGTGGCTGCCCCACCCCTGCCTTCTCAGGGGCCCAAAAGAGGGTGGAATTGCTACATAACCCCAGGGTTCTCATGGATCCCCGAAAAAGGGGGACAAAATCAGAAGTGGTTGCCTCACCCCTACCTTCTCAGGGCCCCAAAAGAGGGCGGCATTGATACATAACCCCTGTGTTATCGGGGATCCCCAAAAAAGGGGGACAAAATCAGAAGCGGCTGCCTCACCCCTACCTTCTCAGGGCCCCAAAAGAGGGCGGCATTGATACATAACCCCTGCGTTCTCGGGGATCCTCGAAAAAGGGGGACAAAATCAGAAGTGGCTACCTCACCCTTCTGCCTTCTCGGGGGCCCAAAAAAGGGCGGAAGTGCTACGTAACACCTGTGTTCTTGGGGATCCCGAACAAAGGGGACAAAATCAGAAGTGGCTGCCTCACCACTGCCTTCTCGGGGGCCAAAAAGAGGGCGGAATTGCTACGTAAACCCTGTGTTCTCGGGGATCCCCGAAAATGGGGGACAAAAGCAGAAGTTGCTACCTCACCCCTGCCTTCTCGGGGGCCCAAAAGAGGGCGGAAGTGCAACGTAACCCCTACAGTCTCAGGGACCCCCAACAAAGGGCAACAAAATTAGGGCTGGCTACCTCACCACTGCCTTCTCGGGGCCCTAAAAGAGGGTGGATTTCTATGTAACCCCTGCATTCTGGGGGATCCCCAAGGAAGGGGGACAAAATCACAAGTGGCTACCTCACCCCTGCCTTCTTGGGGGCCCAAAAGAGAGCGGAATTGCTACGTAACGCCTGCGTTCTCATGGATTCCCAAGAAAGGGGAACAACAGCGAAAGTGGCTACCTCACCAGTGCCTTCTCGAGGGCCCACAAGAGGGCGGAATTGCTACATAAACCCTGCATTCTCGGGGGATCCCCAAGAGAGGGGACAAAATCAGAAATGGCTGCCTCACCCCTGCCTTCTCGGGGCCCCAAAAGAGGGCGGAATTCCTACGTAAACCCTGCGTTCTTGGGGATCCCCCCACAAAGGGACAAAATCAGAAGTGGCTGCCTCACCCTTGCCTTCTTGGGGGCCCACAAGAGGGCGGAATTGCTAGGTAACCCCTGCATTGTCAGGGATCCCCTAGAAAGGGGACAAAATCAGAAGTGGCTACCTCACCCTTGCCTTCTCGAGGGCCCAAAAGAGGGCGGAATTCCAACGTAACCCTTGCAATCTCGGGATCCCCAAGAAAGCGGGACACAATCAGAATTGGCCACCTCACCCATGCCTTCTCGGGGGCCCAAAAGAGGGCGGAATTGCTGTGTAACGCCTACATTCTCAGGGTTTGCCAAGGAGGGAAGGAACACATTGCACAAGACATTAATGGCATGTACCTCAGACTGGGTGTGCGAGACACCAAACAGTGCCAGAAGGGCAGCACTGCCCATAGTGTCGCACTCACCAGGGCCCGTAAGCGATAGCTGCTGACATTTCCCCCCTGATCAGGGGGAGATAACACTAGAGAAGCAGACAAATCCCTACCCCCTCGTGGGGGGGGGGGGCAGAGAAACAAAGGCTGGCACTGTCCGAGGTCAAAACCGTACCATCCTTGCCCCTCCGTGGGTGGGGGGTGGGCAGCCAAACTACGACACAATCCTGCCTGCCTAGGTAGGGGTGGGGGTCTTTTCTGCCGGCGCGGTCTCCGGAACCCCCGGGACCCAACCAAACACTGCTCTCGTGGGAGCTACACAACCAGCCACAGGCACACACCACACCGGCACTCGCGACCCCCCCCCCCAATCCCACCAAACAAACCCGCGGGTGGGTGGGTGGGTGGGCGGACAGAAAATCGCCTGAAAAAGAAAGGCAAACAATTGTTTTTAGAAAAAACAAGGGTTTGCCAAGGAGGGAAGGCACACACTGCACAAGACATTAATGGCATGTAACTCAGACTGGGTGTATTTCTCTCTAGTACAACCCAGTACATGCCACTAGTGCTAATTGGTGATTGCCACCGTGCAAAGCCCGGTGATGCACACCAAAAGTTATGAACCGAGCAAAAAAAAAAGCACGAACCCCCCCATACACCCGCCCCCCCCAACCAACCCACAAGTGCCGCTCAATCCCGAACTGCCAGAGTTGGCGGCCTGTAGGCGAGTGCCGCCCACACCACAGTTGTCAGAGCTGGCGGTCTGTAGGCCAGCGCTGCTCTAACCACTGTTGCCAGAGCCAGCGGTCTGTAGGCTAGCGCTGTACAAACCACTGCTGCCATGGCCGGTGGCTTGTAGGCCAGCGCGGCACAAACCATTGCAGCTAGAGCTGGCGGTCTGAAGGTGAGGCCTGCGCAAACCACTGCTACCAAAGCTGGTGGACTGTAGGCCAGTGCCGCTCAAGCCACTGCTGCCAGAACTGGTGACCTGTAGGCCAGTGCTGCTCAAACCACTGCAGCCAGGCTGGTGTCCTATACCCACACACAGCCCCAGCGACATAGGCATGCCCGAAGGCCCCTGGGCAGCAGGTCAGGAAAGTGACGGTCAGACTGGGTCCTGGTGCCAAGACAAGGCGGTGCAACCGCGCGACGCACAGTATCCAATTAAGGCATGTCCAAGGATATGGGAAAGGATTGGGTCAAGGGTTTGTAAAGTCTGCGTTATGATCCGCCCCACACTCCGACAGCATGTGTGCTTCATCTTCCGGTCCACCTGGTGGTGCAAGTGCTCCAGCAACGGTTAGGGCCGGGTGGAGTTCATCAATTCTGCATTAGGACCTGCCCCGTACGCCGACAGCATCCGCGTTTTATCTCCCGGTCTGCCTGGTGGTTCAAGTCCTCCAGAAACGGCACGGGCCCGCGTTGAGTCCACCAGCTCTGCGTTAGGATCCGCTCCACACTCCGACAGCATGTGTGCTTCATCTTCCAGTCTACCTGGTGGTGCAAGTGCTCCAGCAACGGTTAGGGCCCGGGCGGAGTCCATCAGCTCTGCATTAGGACCTGCCCCATACGCCGACACCATCTGCGTTTCATCTCCCGGTCTGCCTGGTGGTTCAAGTCCTCCAAAAACGGCTCGGCCCGCGTCGAGTCCATCAGCTCTGTGTTAGGATCCGCCCTGAATGCCGATAGTATCTACGCTGTAACTCCTCCCGACTGTCAGGCGGATCACCAGCTATCAGCTTTGCGGTGGCTGGGGTCCTCCCACGGCACTCGTTCTCGTTAGCGACAGGCCCGCAGACGTGGTTCTTGAACCCCGTCAAAAGGGACATGACTGCAGCACATGACTGCAGCATTGCCCAGAGAGCTGCCATGTCTGGGATCATGTGGGTGGGGCCATGAGGCAACGGATACCGGGCTCGCATACGCCCCCGTGTCACAAGGCAAACAATTGTTTTTAGAAAAAACAAGGGATCCCCAAGAAAGGGGACAAAATCAGAAGTTGCTACCTCACCCATGCCTTCTCAAGGCCCAAAAGAGGGTGGAATTGCTACGTAACCCCTGTATACTCGGAGGGCCCCAACAAAGGGGAACACAACCAGATGTGGCTACCTCTCCATGCCTTCTCGGGGCCCCAACTGAGGGTGCAACCGCTATGCAACCCTTGCCTTCTCGGGGGCCCAAAAGAGGGCGGAATAGCTACATAGCCGTTGCAATCTCGGGGATCCCCAACAAAGGGCAACACAATCACACGTGGCTATCTCACCCATGCCTTCTCGGGGGCCACAAGAGGGCGGAATTGCTACGTAAGCCCTGCATTCTCGGGGATCCCCAAGAAATGGGACAAAATGAGAAGTGGCTGCCGCACCCCTGTCTTCTCGGGGGCCGAAAGAGAGTGGAATTGCTACATAACCCTTGCATTCTCGGGGGTCCCCAACAAAGGGAAACACAATCGAGCCCCCGCACGCCGCACCTCCTCTCTCCCGTGACCGGCCTGCCGTGCCTTGCCATGGCCCCCGGCCGCGCGCCCGCTCCCCGGGCTGGGGAAGCCGGCGCCACGGCAGGCCCCGACCCGGCCCGCAGCGCAGGCGGACCTTAGTAGGCCATGACCTCGCCCCCCCCGAGGCCGGCAGCGCACCCGGCGTACGCGGGCGCCCTGCGCACACCACCGCCTGGCCCTCCCTGACCTCCACGACGCACACGGCTGGCCCAGTCTGAGCGGGCAAATGAAAGCACTGTTAGCCCCACCGCGGGCCAGCGGCGGCACCAGCGCGAGCACTGTTGGCCATTGCATCCGTATCGCCGCTTTCAGCTTGCCCCGTGCCCGCTCTGCCTTGCTCACGTTGGCGTGAGTCCGCCCGTTGCTACCGATCAGAGAGCGCCACGTGGGATGTGGCCATCACGTGGTCGAGGCTAGTGTGGACCAGGGCCCCACAGCCCTGGCCTGCCCGCAAACGCGGAGCCGTGATGGCGGGGTACCTGCGGGCAGTGGCAGACTGGGTGGTGCTTCCACCGCCCGCGCGGTGGTCGCACCTGATGCGCGCCGGCGGGAGCGGGTGGCCGGTGGGCGTGTCCCGACCCCTCGCTGACGCGGGCACCCTGTTGCGCTACGCCATGGGCGAGTCCGCGTGCGCAATCGCCGGGCCGCCCCTTGAGCTGGTGGGCCGCGCAGTCCCCGTGTCGGTGCTAGACCCGGCGGAACGTAGGGCGTGCCCGGACGTGGTCCTCAGAGTGGGCGCCCCGCCATCCCTGCAAGGGGCAGCCCCGGAGGTGGTCTTGGCCCCACCCGCAACCTGCCGGGCGCTGTTCCCGGGCTTTACCATCCAGCTAGTCCCCCCCCCCCCTACCTCCTTACCCCGATCCTGACCCGGCATCGGGGGGGGGGGGGGTGCCCACCGGCCCAGCTTGCAGCCGGACACCCCCCCCGCCCAGGGCTGGGATCCCCTGCGCTGCGTGCAGCCCGAGGACGACCCAGCCGCCAGGACTCGGATGACAATGCCGCCTCGGTGGGCCATGACCCCCCCCCCCCCGGGCCGCGCATGCCTTCTCGGGGGCCCACAAGAGGGCAGAATTGCTACGTAACCCTTGCTTTCTTAGGGATCCCCCCAAAAGGGGACAAAATCAGAAGTGGCTGCCTCACCTTTGCCTTCTCGGGGGCCCACAAGATGGTGGAAATGCTATGTAACCCCTGCGTTCTCGAGGATCCCCCCAAAAAGGGGACAAAATCAGAAGTGGCTGCCCCACCCTTGCCTTCTTGGGGGCCCAAAAGAGGGCATAATTGCTACGTAACCCTTGCATTCCCGGGCGTCCCCAACAAAGGGGATAAAATCAGAGGAGGCTACCTCACCCATGCCTTGTCGGGGGCCCACAAGAGGGCGGAATTGCTATGTAACCCCTGCGTTCTCAGGGATCCCCCCAAAAAGGGGACAAAATCAGAAGTGTCGGGGAAAGGCCCCTGCTGGCGTTCCTGGCAGGCGAGGCGCCGCCCGGCCTCCTCGCGGCCCTGCAGGCCTTCTTCCCTGTGGAGGCGGCGCCCCCAGGGGACCCGCCGGAGGAGGGCGGAGGTCCCGAGCCCCAACCCGGTGACCCACACCTGGGCCTCGAGCTCAACGTCGACAAGGACGACGAGTACCTGGCTGCCTCAACCATGCCTTCTCGGGGGCCGACAAGAGGGCGGAATTGCTAAATGACCCCTCCATTCTCGGGGATCCCCAAGGAAGGGGACAAAATCAGAAGTGGTTGCCTCACCCTTGCCTTCTCGGGGGCACACAAAAGGGCGGAATTGCTACGTAACCCTTGCATCTTGGGGATGCCCAACAATGGGGAACACAGTCAGAAGTAGCCACCTCACCCATGCCTTCTCCGGGGCCCACAAGAGAGCGGAATTGCGACGTAACCCCTGCATTCTCAGGGATCCCCAACAAAGAGGACAAAATAAGAAGTGGCTACCTCACCCCTGCCTTCTCGGGGGCCCAAAAGAGGGCGGAATTGCTACGTAACCCCTGCATTCCCGGGGATCCCCAATAAAGGGGACAAAGTCAGAGGTGGCTACCTACCTCAGGGGTAGGTACTACTCGGGGGTCCCCAACACATGGGAACACAATCAGAAGTGGTTGCCTCTCCCATGCCTTCTCGGGGGCCCAAAAGAAGGCGGAATTGCTCGGTAACCCTTGCATTCTCGGGGGATCCCCAACAAGGGGACAAAATCAGAAGTGGCTACCTCACCCATGCCTTCTCGAGGGCCTACAAGAGCTACGTAACCCTTGCAATCTTGGGGGTTCCCAACAAAGGGGAACACAATCAGAAGTGGCTACCTCAACCCTGCCTTCTCGGGGGCCCAAAAGACGGTTGCATAGCTATGTAAGCCCTACATTCTCAGGAGTCACCAAAAAATGGCCACAAACTCAGAAGCGGTTGCCTCATCCTTGCCTTCTCGGGGCCCCAAAAGAGGGCGGAATTGCTATGTAAGCCGTGCATTGTCAAGGATCCCAAGAAAGCGGGAACAAAATCAGAAGTGGCTACCTCAGCCATGCCTTCTCGAGGGCCCAAAAGAGGGCGAAATTGCTACATAACCCCTGCATTCTCGTCGGTCCCCAACAAAGGGAACAAAAGCAGAAGTGGCCACCTCACCCATCTAGGGGGGGGGTCCCCCTTTGGTTGTCAGCCATTCTGATACATACCTGGGGGTTCATCTCCTTGATAACGGCCAGGGCTGTGCTTGTAAGGGGTGTCGTGGAAGGGGCGGGGGGGGGGGGATGTGGAGGACAACACCCTTGACATTGGAAGATTCACCCCAGCCCCCAAATCGGGGGGAATTTTCCAACAAATCGGGGCAACAAATCGGGCAACCACTCTCAGCAGGTTTTCAGCACGGTTGTTGGCAACACAGCTGGTCACAGACCTGGATCTCGGTCCCAACCCAAAAACACACCTTTCTTTTGGTTGTTGCACAATCTGAGCCACATAGAAACCCACATTCCCTCATTTTGAAAAAAAAAATTGTTCACCCTCCGGTCTGTACATGGTCCGTGCACATTATTATGGATCGAAGATGCATTGTTAACACTCGACAGTACTTAGTGTCCACGTGTCTTACTTCTTGTGTGGACAGGCTGCTTTTACCTCCCTGGCCTGCATTCGGCAAGCCCATTAACCAGTTTTTCACAGGACTGCAGGTGGATATTGTCTTTTTTGGCAGGCTGGCCACCTTGAGGCAGGTATTAAAAATACCGCCAGTGGGACTTGAACAAGCTTGCTTCACCTGTTAGACCAATGCAGAAATCCAACAAATCGGGAAAAAGGGGGCAAATCGGGGAAAATCAGGCCCCGATTTTGGGGGGGGGGGGCTTGAAGATTGCACTCCGCAAAGCCCCACTGCCGAGCCACGGCACCCATCCACCACGGGGCCCAGCATCCTCCATGTACTGATGAACCCCCCAGACTGGACCGATGCCCACATCATCTGTCGGAAGGTCAGGAGGCCCCTTTCTACCTTTGACCTGTGGGCATCATGGTCCATCTCAATGCCCTATGGCGCGGTCCCGACGGCCCTCCCTCAACGCCCTGTTGTCAACCAGCTATCCCCTCACCTTCCTCTTCTCCGATGCCCTTCCCTGCAGAATGCATCCCTCCGGATCACAGCCTCAGACAAAAAGCCTGTAAAGCCTGTGCCCACCCACAACATGTTGGCACGCCACCCCTCAAAACCGGCGCCTAACCCTGCAACCACACGTACAACGCCCCTGTGGCCCCCATCCCTGCTAAAGCTTGACTGTGCATGTCGCTCAATCCCCTTCATCGGGACTGCGATATAGTTCAGCCAGCCCTGACCCAGCTGCTGTACCTGCTTAGGCTCATGACTGTCAGGCAGGGGGGGGGGGGGTGGTAGGGGGGTGGCATGCGAGGTGTACTGCACCCTCTCGCTCGCACGTTCTTGGGCAAGGGCTGCAGGTGTCTCACACTGGAATCCAGCACATCAATGCGCAGGATCCCTCACCGTAACCGCCACCGCATCGCACCATTCCCACGGCCACGGACAGGGCTCCACATCCACGCACACGCGACGGAGCCTCAAAGACTGGCTCAGCACGGACAGCGCCTGCACACCACTGTCGCTGATGGCGTTTTCGCCGCACTTCAGGTTCACGGCGCACAGCTGTGGGGCCGGACTCATTGCGGCGAGGGCCTGTGCCCCAACATCCCCGACGTTGCACGCCACGACATTCAGGTTCAAGGTCTGCAGGCGTGGGGTCTGAGCCAGAGTGGCGAGCGCCTGCACCCCAACATCCCCCACGCTGTTTTCTGCGACAGAGAGGACCAGCGCCTCCAGGAGTGGGGCCTGGTTCAGTGTCGCAAGCCCCTGTGCGCCACTGGCTCCAACGTGATTATTACAAAGACACAGGTGCAGGAATCGAAGGCTTGAGGCCTCCTTCAGCATCGCAAGGGCCTGGGCCCCCCGATCGCCGACCGCATTATTTTCAAGCACGAGGCGGAGGGTATGCAGACGTTGGGCCCGGCGAAGGCTGGCAAGTCCTTTGGCGCCACTGTCACCAACCACATTATCCCTGAGGTCAAGGGTAAGGGTCTGCAAGTTGCGGGCCTGGCTGAGAGTGCCTAGCGCGTGCGCCCCGCCGTCCCCCACTCGATTTCCCTCAAACAGAAGGCGCAGCGTGTGCAGATTCGCCAGCCGATATAGCCCGGCGAGCGCCACCGCACCGCTATCACCTAGCAAGCCGTCAGGAGGATACCAACTAAAGTCCATCTTCAACGTGTGCAGCTTGGGGGCTTCGTTCAGGGCTGCAAGCGCTTGAGCGCCACCGTCTCCAATCGCGCAATATCGAAAATCGAGCTCCAAATTGTGCAGGTTCGGGGCCGCGTTGAGCGTGGCAAGTTCCTGCAAACCGCCAGCCCCATATTCTCCACACAGACTCAAAGACAGTTTCTGTAGCGTGGGCGAATAACGGAGTGTGGCAAGCGCTCGGCAGCAATCATCAACCCCTTCATCGTCCGTTTGCATCGACCCGTCGATAGCCAGGGTACGCAGCCGGGGGAGTTCGTGTAGTACCTCGAAGGCCCGTGCACTTGCGGCGCACAGATCCTCGAAGCGGAGGGCCAAGGTGTGCAGATGACTGGCGACCGGTAACACCCGCACGGCCGCCAGCCCCCGGGCATCACCCCCGGGAATGGGAGCCATGTCCAGCGTCCGCACGGTGCGGGCCACGGCGACCACCCTCTCCAAACCGTTGGCGGTGTCCCACTGCAGCCGCACGTACCGCGTTCCCAGGTACGTTCGCAGGGGGCGGCACACCAGCGAGAGGCAGTTCGACTCAAGAATCTCTGCGATGAGGCCCCATAGTTCAGGAGGGAGTTGAAGCAAATGCATTGGACCTGCGGATGGGGAAAATGGGCGTGCGCCAAGGGCCATAAAGCGACGGATGCAGGGCTCACATATACCCCCGTGTCACAGGCATACGGTCATCGCTACGAGTCTCTCAGTGCAGTGTTTTGCCTTCCTGCACTGCAGCACAAATCAGACCAGTGCCGAATGATGCTTTGAGTTCACCACACGTATCAAATGTGTCCTGGGCTGTCTGGGTCAGCTCATCCCCCTCCCATTGGCCAAGGGGGGGGCGGGGCAGGGATGCATTGGAAGGGGAGGAGGTATCCGCCCCCCCCCTCGAGGGCGCCCAGCCTACGCCCAGCCACTGTCTCCCTGACGGCAAGTACCAGCCTCAATGACATTTGGAATCGACAGTAACCGCCCCCAACCGCTTTGGCATCCGCCTCCAACCGCCTGTCTAACCGCTTCTGGACCGCTCTGGGGCCGCCTCTGAGGTCCCTTCCCTTCTAATGCATCCCGGGGGGGGGGGGGGGGGAGTCACGGATGTCACTAGAAGGAGGGGGGGGTTGGGTCTGCGAAACGGACGTCTGTGACAGGACCCATGTTCGGTCCCAACTTACCGTCGTTGGTTTAGCCTATTTCGGGAGGTCACATTATTTTTCACCCGATGTGTTTATACTCAAAATGCACAGATTTCTATGGAGAAGCGCCGGGCATTGAACACAGGCATTAAGGCAATGTATCAGATTCTTACGAGTACCGGGGACGGGCCCGGTCTTGATGGGCAAGTGGATTCCTACGGACAAACCTCCGAGGACTTCCGCCAGTGGGCGCCACAAGTCCCTGCGAATGTCCCGCCCGCCGAAGCACAGGCGTCGGGTGCCCCATCGGATGCACCAGGGGTGTGGTCACAATGCGCGGCATGACACCCAGAACTATGCGAGCAATCTGGGCAGCCCCAGCCAGGACACGCGGCAAGGTCAACGTCGGATCAAGCCCTCGACCCATTGGCACCGGTACCTGCAGGGCGCCCCGACCCAATTGACGTCGACGATCCGGCGGCACCAGCTACGCGCGCACCCGCCGCCATCCGCCGCCCATCCACGGCGGCGCCGGCGGCGGCACGCCCCCGCGCACCTAAGCAACGCCCTGCAGCGCGGGCAACCGGGCCACCAGCAGGGGCGCCCCCACGGGTGCCTCGGCAACGCCCCTCAGCGCGGGCAGTCGGAGGTGACCACGAGACCATTGATGTCGACCAAATGGACCCGGAAGCGGAGCACCAAACCCCACCCCCGCCACCCAACACGCGGCCACCATCGCCCCCACCCGCCATCCGCACACTCTCCCCACCACTGCCCGACAGCGCAGCCCCCCCCCCGCCCCCGCCCCCCACTACACGGAGGACAGCACGGCACGCCCCGTCATCCCTGACCCCCCCCCCCCCCCATGCTCCCGGGACGACCCAGCCCGGCGCGTGCGCCTCTCCCCCCGCCGCCGGTACTCCCCGTCACCGTCCCGGCGATACCGCCGGCCGCCACGCCCACAAGGGCGCTCGCATAGCTTGCCCCCGCCGCGGCGACGTTCTCTGCCCGGGGCACGCCAGCCCCCGCGCAGGGGCCGCCATGATCAGGTAGCTCCCACTCTTCACCAATATCGTCCAGCACGTTCATGTGGACAGCCTCCCCACAGTCCCCCTAAAAGGATTGGGACCGCCCTTGTGTCCGCTATCTTGCTCGTCGTGATGTCCACACGTGCCTCAACCATTGCGCTCGCCAAAGTGAGCACACCTGTAATGCACTGTATTGTTTCTTTCGTCTTGCTCTCCGTTGTCACAGGAGTAAACCAGAGGTGCCGCCCCCAAGGCCAGTGGGACGTCTCCCCGGCTTTGGCGAGCACCGTCACTTGGGACGCCCGTGGCCATCACCAATGGGACGGGTTCCCTACCTCGCCGCCGCCGCCATCCACATTCCCGCCGCAGCCGGCACATGATGAGGTGTACTGCGCGCTAGGTAACGAACCTAAGAATCGTCCATTTGCCACAAGCGTCCCCTACACCAGGGTACTGCTCACCAGGCCAGCCAGTCTGGCAGTGGTGTCCAATAACCACCGAGCAATCCTTTTGTTGCGGACTGCTTGCTCCCTCGTGCACCTGGGGCATGCGAGCTGCGAGACGTTAAGTGGGTTGCTTTCCCTTGATGCGGGTAGGCAAGTTGTCGCCTGGCCAAAGACACCACACGTGGTTAATCAGTACCCGGCGCATACCACCTCATCAAGAAGAACGCAACTTATTCAAGAGCTTGCGAACATTCCCGCGGTGGCTTTTGCGGCCACCATCCATGACATGATATTTGCAACCAGTGGTACCTCGCACCATACATGGCAGGCATGTGCACACGCTCCAGTAGTTTGCACACTCTATGCCGTAGGCAGGCCAACGCCTCCAGGGCAGCGCATTAACCCTCTTCTCATGTGTCACCAAGTCGTCTCGCAATTGCAAGCTATCGCCTGGCCAACGACACCACACGGGGTTAATGGGTATTTGGGGCATGCCACCTCACCAAGAAGGACCGAACTTGTTCAAGAGCTCGCTAGCATTCCTGCGGTGACCTTTGCGGCCACCACCCATGACATGACATCTGCAACCTGTGTTACCTTGCATCATACATGAGCAAGCAACAAGAACCACAAAGGAAAGCGCGAGAGGAACGTCTCCGCCAACCCCGGGCGACACACAAGGAGCACAAGGTACCTCATCGGGCACCAAAACGGGACTATGGGGACAAATACACAGCCACACACCCACACCATAAGGCGTAGCCGCCGCCCCCCTCCCCGAGCCAAAGGGTGGGTCCATGATGTGGTGCACAATGGTGATGTGGAAGCCAATCCAGGACCGCAGACCGGTGCCGCGGCGCCGGCACTACCTAGATCAACCAACCCGGTACACCCATGGAACGACAGCACCACCATCGGTGATATTACACTTTTTCTGGGAAGCACGGCATCCATCCAGACCAAAATCTCCACACTGGTGGCCCTCCACCATCACCTCCTACAGGAGTGTCACCCAAGCTCACAATGGAACAATGGAACCTCCCGCCTGCCCACCAATGAGACCGCATACGCCCCCAATACCCCGGGCAATCTCCGATCGGGGACCACGGAGATCCACGCCTCCCCACTGCCGCGATCTCCCACGGGAAGTTTAGACCTCCCATGCCACAACTGTGGCATAAGGGACTTCTACTCGCCGCGCTGCAGTACATGTGGCAATCAAGAGTGGGACACTGACCCCTGCTTAGACGCACCGCTGCAAGTGTGCATCCCAAATACTGGCTCGCCCACAGCCACCGACTGCCGGTCGGCGCATCAGCACCCCTTTCCTGTAACGCACACAGCAGGTGCAACGCAGGAAATGGCGCCGCCATCCGGCCCAGTACCAACCAGGGCCCCTCGACTGCTCAGCAATACACTGCCCAAATCACCACCGCGGGTCTCTCCGATCCATAAGAGGCAACGGGTTTTGCGCCCATTACTACCCCACATTCCCCCACAAGCACAACCACGGAATATGAATCCCTGTCCTCCGACAGGGCAATGCCCACCCGCCGCCCAGTCTGCCAACCAGCACCAAAACGTCACATCCCCGGGCCAATACCGAAGATCCCTTGATGGTGCCTTCATTGAGCACCGATGACCCAATCCGCGGCGGGCAACAACAACCCTCCATAATAGCAGAGGCATCCATAACTCCAAGCCCCGCCAAAACGGACGACTCTGAATGGGGATTGTTGCCTACAGAGCTGTTTTATCGTCCGGCGGAGCTTCCACACTGTGTAGCCGCCCGGACCTCACCACGGTCCCCATCGCTACAACCTTTGTGGACAACCCCGAACGAGCAAGGAGCAACGTCCTCCCTCGGCGGCCCCACAAGAGGACTTCTTCTCCCCGACTGCTCGCAACAGGACCTCGAACATTGCCCTCTTTGCTATGATGACGCAGTGCTATACCCATTGCCGTGCCACCCACGGCACCCACTATGCACGATATGTGCCTACGACCCGCGGCTCAAGGGGTGCCCATGGCGATGTGCGCCACCGGTGCATTCAGGGCACCACCCAGTACTAGCCCCCGCCCGCATGGATGGGCTGGATGCGCAGAGGGACGCCATGGACTTCGGCTTGGAGTATCCCACGGAGAACTTTGGTCCTGAACACCTACCCGCGTGGGATTCTTCGGCCTCCCCCTCCCGCCCGGGGGGTCACACTATCCCTATGCGGACTGCGTTGCACGACGTGGTGGACTCAGAATGGACACGCCTCCAGTTACGAATAGAATTGTATCACCCTCTGGTTTTGGGGACCCCGCTACAAGAGCACGCAAACTCCCATGTGCATGAGTGCACGCGCCATCTGTACCATTCCCTCCATATTGTGGAGCAATTGTTTCAAGAAGGCACGTTCGAGATGGCCTTGCGGGAACAAGATCGGTGGTAGAATCCCAACTATTGGGGCGAGCACCCAAGAGGCCAAGTGATCCCTGCCATTACAGGTACACCAGCTTCGCATGGTGGCAGCGACATGTCGGAAGATGACGAGACGCTGTCATGGCCAATATTTGTGAAACATCAGGGCTCCTCCACGATCCTACTCGTATGCGACGGTATGTCCATCGCCTCATTGAAGAATACCATTTGCGACCGTCTAAATATTCCTCCACACGCCCAGTCGTTGACAACGAACTCCACGACCAGGTTCTTGATGGACCATATGACCATCCAGCAGTACGGGATCACCAGGGATGCCACCGTGCACGTGCTCATCCGGGGCAGGGGAGGTATGATCGACTCGTTTCAGGGTGCCATATCCACACCCTACCTCACTCCCAACAAGGGTTCTGGGCACCCCACCTAACGGTCTGGCACGACCGCCCCCTCCACCGGCCCGCAAGAGGGCGGAATTGCTACGCAACTCCTGCATTCAAAGGGGGACAAATCGGAAGTGGCTACCTCACCCATGCCTTCTCGGGGGCCCACAAGAGGGCGAAATTGCTACGTAATCCCTGCATTCTCGGGGATCTCCCATAAAGGGGACAAAATCAGAAGTGGCTGCCTCGGCCCTGCCTTCTCAAGGACCCACAAGAGGGCGGAACTGCTACGTAACCCCTGCGTTCTCGGGGGTCCCCAAAAAAGGGGTTCAAAAGGGGCCCTCACCAGGCCAGTGGAAGAAAGCCACTCACGATGGTCCTAGATAGTTCAAGGTAACCCTACAACCAACGTGCCTCAAGAGAAAAGGGGGAAAAAAGAGGGTCTTAGGGAACGTCCTAATGAGGAGGGAAGTCGGATGTCTTGCAGCAGGCATCGTGCAAATGTGTCACCATATACCGAACTCACGGTGCTTGTTTCATAAACTATGTGCCGGCAGCACTTCTTTGCGCACCGCAGGGCGGTCCTTAACGGGGAAAAAAAACTGTTCCAGAGCATGGTTTTTTCAAAAACGACCGCGTGTAGCTCATATGTTCAACCATGGTTGGTCGCGATTGGCGGTTCGCGGCTGGTGGAGATTGCCGGTTGGCGGTTGGCGGTTGGTGGTTGGCGGCGGTTGGCGGCAGTTGGCGGCAGTTGGCAGTTGGTGATGGGTGGTTGGTGGCGGTTGGCAGTGGTTGACGGTTGGCGTTTGGTCGCAGTGGGGGTTGGCGGTTGGCGGCAGTTGGCGGTTAGCGTTTGGTGGTCCCTTGGGGCGGTCCTTAAGGGCGGTCCTTAACAAAAAAAAAATCTGGTCCCTTACGGACCGTCCTGGCGCACGAGCAGCACTTCATTGCGCACCGGCGGCACTTTTTTGCGCACCGGCAGCGGTTCATGGCGCACAAGCAAACGGGGGTCAAGTGATGCTGCAATGACGCACAATGCACTACATCACCTCCCCTCCTTTGACCAAAAATCAGCAATGCTTGAGGACCATGGCAATACCAAGGACCAAAATAGCTTATTTTTTGCACAGTGCACACACATTGCACACACGGCACACAATGCGCCCCCTACATCCACATCCAACATGAGCCACCAAGCGCCCTTCCATACCAAGCAACAATACAGCAAACACAACGGACCTCGCACTTGGATGCCCTCACCTTGCCCTACCAAACTCGGGTGCCCCTGTGAAATGCCACCACACCAAACCCACCCACCCGTGCTAGCCGGCCAAGCGCCACCCAGCCCAGACACAGCCCTAGTCCACGATCCACTCCAAGCTCCTCCCCCACCAACCCCAAAAACCCCATACTTGAAGGCTACGGAGGCCCCGAGAAGGCAAATAAGCATAACGGTAGTGCAAGCTTGGTTAGGGCATGTTGTGCATGTTGTGAGCACTGGAGGCAATGCCAAGAATGAAAAGCAAGGATCACATACACCGAAGTTGAAGCCCCACATCAATGCCGGGGTTGACCCATAGTCTCCATGACCCACAATGTTTCTCACAGGATGCACGGCTCAACAGTTCTACACCGCCACGCCAAGTTCTATTAGTTGCATCCCCCCTTGCACTTCTACATGCCATGGAATCTGTTCTCCACATCCCCCTTCGCACATGCCACATCCCATGCCTCCCTCACTACCCATGAGGACAAAAGGGGCAAGAATGGGAAAAAACAGACCAAAACGAAAAACACTCTACTAGGAGACGTTGGAGAGCCAAGTGGCGCCAAAAAATAAAAAAAGGCTTCCTTGGTGCCAAAAGGGGTGTTTCTATCAAATTCTACCACGAGAAACCGCCAAAACGCCAAAAAAAACATGAAAAAAAACCGCCCCATGGGGAAAGACCGCCGGAAACGGGGGGAAACAAAAAACACGCCGCCCCCCCCAAAAAAAAATATACTTGACTCGGTACCCACTTAGCTCATCCTTGTGGCTACTCGCCCATGCCGTCTCGGAAGCCCCCAATGCTCAGCACGGGGACAACGGTTAGCCCACATGTAGGCAAAGTGGCTACATCAGCCATGGCGTCTCAGGGGTCCCCAATGCTCAGCACGGGGACAAAGGTTAGCCCACATGTAGGCAAAGTGGCTACATCAACCCTGGCGGCTCGGGGGTCCCCAATGCTCGGCGTGCGACAAAAATCAAAAAATAGGTACCCCACCCCAATGCCCGAGGGAGGGAAATCAGAAACTGGGCCCTGTCTAGGCCCAATCCAGGCCCATTTGCATTGGCGGCAAGGGGGGTACAAATGTGGGAGTACCGTTCATGTTTGTCTAGTATGCAAGATTGTCTCGCTCCCTCCCCTGTAAAATTGTAAGCAGTTTGTGCAACTTTAGCATTGTGTGTCACTTGTGAGGCAAGGATCAGGCACACCATGGTGCAAAGGGTTGACACGCTCAACAGCCTCCACCCCCGTGCCTTGGTGTGCCCCACAGTCTAACAAGTAATCATAAAGGCGACATGACCCTTGCCTTCTAGGGTTCTCCATTGTGGCGAGGAAGCAATGTGACAATGCATTACAAAAAAATCCATATCTGACATTGATTCCAAATATGAAAGGCCACTAAGAGTCACAACCCATACTCTTCCCACTCTTACGCCACAGACCCTTTTGGGGCAGACACGGCACTGTCTTTGTGCATGCGACAGACTTTTTGAATGAACTGGATGACATAGGACCGCTGGGGGCCTTTGGCGTTCATCATGCTTTTGATAGCCCCCCCCCCCCCCCCCCTCCGCCACTAGTACCCCATGGTGTGCTCGATAGGCTGGGCACTTCCCTCTAGTTACGCATCCGATGAACTTGGTGCTTGACAAGGGTGCCCCATTCCTCACGGGATCCAAGCACGTTGCCTTATCGCATCTTACACAGGGTTACATAGGGCTTCCCACTGCCTTGCTTTATGTTGTCCCGGTCTTCGAAATACCCCGAAGAATCCTAATTTCAAAGGAATAGTATTTGCGGGTATTCGTGGGTGAGGTGCCTGCGCCCGCTTTTTGGGGGGCATAGCAAGTCGATGGCCTCAGTTGTGCACAAGCTTCATTGCATGCCACGTGAAAAACGCCATGAAAAGCCTTTCATCTTCGTCACAGATTGGTGCGATTATGGTGGTGAGGATCATTAAATCAATTCCAACCCGGTGAGGAGTCTAAGAGGAGCCAAATCAACAAGGTCACCGAAGGAGCAGTGTTTGGATTGGATAAGAAGAAAACTGTTGACAACTGATGAGGATGATCACTATCCGGTACCGATAGGCCATTGTAAACGGAAGTACAACAAAGCAAGGAAGAATTATTCAACATTTCAACAAGAATTGTCAAGTGGTGTTTTTGGTTATGTCCACCCAATACAAGCCGTTGAGCAACCAAAAGATCACCGGGATATGCAGCAATGAAGGAACCTGGACATTCATAGACAAAGAGCCGCCAGAGAACCACAAACTATGAAGATGGTTCGTGTTTCTGTCCCAATTACCCAATTCTGTGTTTCATTGCCCCGGCGCGAAGAATGAATTGTCGGATTGGTCCTGGAGGAACAAGTTCGATGAAATCGTTCAAATTGACTGGGAAGAAGTTGCCAAGAGTGCCTTCCAAAGCATGGACATGCATTTGGACTTGTACTTACGTGCCCACCCTAATGCGTCCATGCCCAAGTGGAAATGGGAAAAGTATAAGAAGCCTGATTTATTGAACCTTCAAACGGGAGAGTACTGAATTACGGAAGGACAATTTTACCAAAGCTTGAAAATGGGCGGCAAACCGGCAAAAAAACTTTTGGGGGGGGGGGGGGGCAAAGTCTGCCTCATGATACGTACCTTGAAATGATCAGCGTGCAATATGTTTTATCTTCAGGTATTTGTGTTGGGCCTCCCTCCCTCTCCTCTGGGCCCTGTCGAAGCCTCTCGAGTCACTAGGCACTCACATTTCTGTAGGATCCCAGCCATAATTTCCTCTATTTGGTTACTTTTCACTTGAACTTCAAACTCTCTGTTGAAACTTACCCATGATCTTGGTAGTTTCATATGTCCTTGCTTCCAATGGTTCCGCCAGAGTACTTCTTCGCCTCTTGTAGAGGGCACACCGATCCTCCGTTCCGACTTCAGCAGATCTGTCCAGGCTTGGTCGTAAAATTGTCCTTCCATAATTCAGTACTCTCCCATTTGAAGGCTCAATAAATCAGGGAAATCCTTCGCGCATAAGGGTGGGCACATAACTATAAGTCCAAATGCACGTCCATGCTTTGGGAGGCACTCATCGTTGTCCGAATGAACTTCGCTCGGGCATCCCAACTTGGAGAACCCCTCTTCCCAAAGTATATCCAGGCACGTTTTGGCCAGTAAACTTCGGCACTCACATTTTTGTAGGATCCCAGCCATAATTTCCTCTATTTGGTCACTTTTCACTTGAACTTCAAACTCTCTCTTGAAACTTATCCGTGATCTTGGTAGTTTAACATGTCCTTGCTTCCGATGGTGCTTTCAGAGTACTGTACTTCTTCGACTCTTGTAGAGGGCACACCGATCCTCCGTTTTGACTTCACCGGATCCATCGAGGTGTGCAAGCCTTCAACACTGCCCTTGTGTTTAGGCTCGGTCACAAGATCCCAATGCCCCATCAACCAACTACTTTGCGGGCGCCCAAGCCCCCCACCCAGTTCCCAGGGAGAAGTGACAGCATAACAGAACCGGGTAAAACTGACAAAACCTTAAGGAATAAGAGAGGGCTAGCTCTCAAGTGAATATTAGCCCGCTGCACACCATGGCACAGTGTTGCAACCACAACCTGATCCCAACCCCAAATTAGCAATTTCTATCAATCCATGATTGTCTTCTTTCCATCCTTCTGCACTGTGAACAAGATCTGTGGGCATGTCCATACACCAACCCAAGGCCACACTGTGTCAGGTTTGCTTCACCACAATGAACTCCAACCCCGCCTGCCACCATGGTCTTCATTGCTCTCAGTTCAGCGTTCCAGATCTCTGTGTTCGCTTTCCGGGTGTTCAATGGCTGGGGTCAGGGGCAAGGTCCCTCCCTCCCTTTTCCACAGTACCAGGTCAGCTGTCGCTGGTAGGGCTGTGTGCGAGGCAAACATTCGGCCAGGGGTACGCCTTGTGCCTGGTCGACTGGCTCACTGCGCCGTTCCTCGAGAGTGTGAGGGGCGTGTATGCAGGTCAGGGGTCATCAGCGGGCGGGCACTCGCGGTTGCTGGCTCCATTCGGCCATGCCCTCCCCCTGCACGTGTTTGGTCCTTGGGCCCATAGGCCTGGTGGGTAGAGGCGACATACAAAGTCAGTCGTAACCCCCCCCCCCCTTTGTAATAGCTACGCCAAAGTACGGAATTAATACGGTCCCTACGCCTACTGTAGCTATTACAAGAGCGTGGCTTGCGCACGACACATACAACTACCGACATACAGTGAGAGAATGCATGGTATGAGTGAGGTGGTGCAAGCAAGGGGGATATAGTACACAAATATCACCCAAATCAGGGCTATGTGGGTTCAAGTGGGCAAACACTCACAACAAATGTGTCCATGACCCTATGTAGCTGGCAAATTTGTCACCAAACCCATGTGTTATGCGGCTGCACTACATTTGTACAGAATTAAAATTAGGTACCAAATTAATACGGTCCCTACGCCTACTGTAGCTATTACAAGGGCGTAGCTATTACAAGGGGGGGGGGGGGGGTACATACAACATGAATGTGTGTGGTTGTGTGTCGCCAGTTTGCCGGTTGTGTGTGTTCACCATATTCACTGAAAGGAGATCTGGGTTGGCGTGACGCACCGGGATCCCTCCGTACGGCAGGTGGAGGCGGTGTCACTTCCTGAGGATGCTGGGGAGAGGAAATCAATTCTCACTGGCGACCTGACTGGTGGGGAGTTACACGCTGGCGATCTAGCCTGTGCTCAGGAGAGCCAGTTGGAGGGGGGGTTGGAACGGCCTGTGGATGGGCATGGCACCCGTAACAGTGGTGTGCACACTTTGATATCTGCCAGCTGAATGGTGCACCCATGGAAAAGGGGGCCAGCATAGGCCATCCTCAAGCAGTTGTGCTTGGGGGGGGGGGGGGGGGGGCTGGCTGCGACTTCCTGGTGAGGGGTGTGGAGGGGGGGCTGGTGGTCCTCCCCCGCTCCCTGGTTCCTTGGCTGGCTGGGCACTCCCTCCAGTATGGTCCACATCTCGGGTGCTTCAAGATCCGATTCGGGTCCCGTGTCTGAGTCGTCCCTGTGGCCCCCGCCCGTGCCAAGGGGAGGGGGGGGGTGAGACATACCAACTCGGACTGCTGTATGAGACTCAAATGATGTAAACATCTGCAGAACACAAACAAAAGTGATCTGTACTAACATAAATGATATGGCAATACTGCGCCTGCTACTGTCAATCTCCGGGCACCCGTAACATGCCCCGGTTGTACTTGTGGGTGCAGACACTGAAAGGGGTACCAGTCGCAGCGCCTTCCGATGCCTTGTTGGGCACTGGCCGGCGTGAGGTGTTCCCCATATCCCATATCCCTTTGTCAGGGCTTTGGCCGCAAACTTGTTGGACATTGGGAAGGTGTTTGCCCTGCGCGCGCCCTGCGCGCTACTTTTATTATGACTATCCTAGATTTAGCCCCCAAGCTTACTACTGTGTAGAGAGGCCCCCCGGTAGACCAAAGCATGTGACATGTGAAGTGCAACACCATCCCTGCAAAGCACTCAACAAGAAAAGCACAGCTGAATCACCTCCACAACTTTGTCCACTTCAATTCAGCTAATGACAATTGAACATGCAAGACTGTTCAACAAACAGCCTTGTCCCCGCAGGTGTGCGTATCAATACATTCCGCACAATAATTCAAATGGCATTCACCACAAACAGTTGTAGTGTGTTTTTGGCAGCACAATGCACACACATCCACCTCCTCCCCAACATCATCTTGCGTGGCAGCCTCAACAAGTTCCTCTGCACTCTTCCAAACGTGAGGGGGTACATGTTCCCATGGTCCGTAGGAAGGGTAACGGACCTGCCTCCGGATGCAGAACCGCATAAAATGCAACAAAACTCGTACAGATTGATGCAACTCATTGGGGCCGCCACGCCAAATGTTCCAAACCAAACCCCAATGCCACAAATGAGCGAACAATTGCTCAATTCGGGCCCGATACCATCCATGCACATCATTATAGCACTGTTGCCGTGCGGTGAGCCCATCATTCTTCCGGCCAATGAATGGCACAATGACATGCAAACGGCCTTTGTAGGCCCCATCATGGCCCCCGACCTCAAAATCAAAAAACTCTCCTCGTGTTCGGGAAGGTCCATAACCATCCCATATCAACACGTCAGCAGAGGTGCCGGGGGCCAAGGGACAAATCCATATTATATTGCCCAACATATCAATGGCAACGGTCACCTTATAAATATGACCTGCGTACTTTGGATTCCAAAGGTCAACGGACCATATTCCTCCAATGGAGCTTATTGGCATCGAGTCCGTGAAATGTGTCATGAAATATGGGAAGTGGGGGCTATGGTTGAAAGGATTCAACCTATCAGCCCACCAAATCTCTTGGACAACATGATTCAAAAATTCGCTAACACGGGCCACACTCTGCCGCCAAGCAACCTCGGAGCAATCTTCGGTGCGCGACAAGAATTCCTTAGCACTTGCCCCCAGAAGCGATCAACGTAGATGCCCCGGCTTCCTTTGTCACGGTAAGACTCAAGTAACCCCTGTCTTGTCGGGGGTCCCATATAGAAGGGGACAGGATCACATTTGGCTACATCACCCCTGCCTTCTCGGGGTCCCCATAGTGGGGAGAAATCAAAGTGGCTACATCACCTCTGCCTTCTCGGGGTCCCCATAGTGGGGAGAAATCAATATGGCTACATCACCCCTGCCTTCTCGGGGTCCCCGAAGTGGGGAGAAATCAACCTAGAAAGGAGTGGATGTGGTGGAAATGAGCAAAAAATGGGTGAAAATGCGTGAAAATGGATAAAAACATGCATAAGAAGCTTAAAAACCCCTATTATGGAACAACAAACCTCCACAAACGGGCCGAAACTTGGGTTTGCGTAGTTACGGACGTACAAAACTTTGCCCTGCGCGCGCCCTGCACGCTGACGCTCCCCCATTACCCTGTGCAACCGCCAGGATGTCAATCAAACGACAGCCGATAATCTTGTCACGCATCCTGCTTGTTCCGGGCTGTGTGTTGGTTTAGGCTCCGCTCTTAAGGGCCAAGGGCAGACGATGGGCAGAGCTCAGGTTCAGTCTGGGTGAGGGGGCACGCGAGGTCAACGCCACTCCATCCCCACAGACTGATTTACAGCATTGCTGCTGCCCATATATCGCCCATCGCAGAAAAATATACAGAATTTCTGGACCGCCAATGGACCAAACATTGCGTCACTGCGTTTTGAACCAAAAAAACACAAAAGAAGACACAATACAGCAGTCCTCCCTTATACACACAGCTGAATGACAAATTATGTAAAGTCGCTCATGCTGACCTGGATTTTCATGTACTTGTTATATTTCAGCCACCCTACATACCGGAATTTGCAGGGCTAGATGTTACCATGTTACCATGTTACCATCTCAACCGCTGAAAACCGTGGCTCAAGCATGCATAAAGATACTTTTATTTCCCCTATTTACAAGGGTAAAAGGTAATCTTTTCGCTACCCCAAACCCAGCCTGCAACCTATTGAACAGATTTTTATTGCACGTTGCTCTGCTCTGTATATTCCAGTGGTACCTCTTTGGTGGCAACCCACACATACAACACCAAGCCGCAGCTGAGCCACCTTTACTTTATGAGGTGATGAAAACACTCATATTTCTTAGCAACACAATGTTCCGCATGCCGTCCCATGGTCAAACTAACGCACATCCGCTCTAAAGCATTGGCATACACAATCTTTGAACATTTTTGCGGCATTTTGGTGCAAAATTGTTTTGTTTTTGTTATTTTATTTGTTTGTATTTTGTTTTATTTATTGCTGTATGCGGCTCAACCGGGCCTCAAGTGTGGTTTTGGGCGGTCGATGCGCGGTTCAGCCAGTTGAGCCACCATTCATGCCAAGACGCACAGCAGAACACAAAGAGACATAAAAGTGGCAACACAACAAGAGCCACCAAAAGCAAACTTCTTTACAAAGGAAAATCCAGGCTTGTTAACCGGGGTAGAACAATTTCTCCAAGCCACACTTGTACACACAAGAATTGCATGTTGTGTGCCCGTCCACGGTAGTGTTCCGCGGTGTCTCCAAGCGTTAAAGACAACACCACGCCGCGGGCCCAGCACATGGCCCACGCATTCCTCTCGACCCGACATGTGGACTGCTTGGTGGGGCCCTTCGAGCAAAGACGTCCTGAGGTAAGGGATGGTGGGGGGGTCATGGTGGAAAACACTCTTCTTCACCGTGCACCAACGTGGGTGCAGCAATGGTCCCCGGGGGTTATCTTGGCGCCATCAGAGAGTTTCGCGGCGCCTTTTTTGACAGAGTCTTTTGGGACTTGACTCAAAAGGACAGGGGGGGGGGGGTGGCAATGACAGGGGCAGTGGACAGGGGCAGAGGCAATGAACAGGGGCAGAGGCAATGAACGGGGGCAGGGGTCATGACAGGGCCACTGGGCACTGGGCAGGGGCCGGGCTGCGGCAGACAATGGTCGAGCACACGGTCGGGCTTCACGACAGGAATTAGGAACCCCCACACGTAGATCAGGGGTGAAGTGCATCAGAAGGGTCTGCCTCTGGCCCCTGCGGATCCTCGTCCCTGCGGGGGCTTGAAAACGCCCACACCTCCCGTTCCGGGCCCTTCAGTGTAAACGAATCGAAAACGGTGTCATTCACCGGATTCTTGTGCTCGTCGCCACATTCGGCCATATCCCAATACGAGTCCAGGGACGGGAGTGCCCCCAGGAAGTGCATGGACTGGCTGGCGTCTAGGGCTTCACCGGATTCCCGCGGCCTCTGCTCCTGCACCTGAGCAACCTCAAACTGCTCCCGCAGGCCGAGGGGCAACTGGTCCATTATTCCCTGGAATTGCTCCGGCAGCATGTGAAGTTGAATACAAGCCGCTTCCGCTGGAGCTGCCATCGGAGGTTGCGGACTGCGCTTGGGGGGGGCGAGGGCGGGCCTCTCCACAAGCGCGATGTTGTCCACTCCGGAGTAGAACTGCCCAATGTCCGACGTGCCAAACAACGTGGACGTGATGTGGAACGTGGTGTTGGGCGGGAACAGGACCTCGGCCTCCTCCGGGAACTGCGAGAACTTGCTGATGGCCTTGGCCCCGGCGCTCTGGATGAAGAACAGCGTCCCGTCGTCCCCCTTGACGAACTCCTCCGCCACCGCCTGCGTCGTCGAGGCGCTCAAGAAGGCCGGCCAGCAAACCGTCTGGCCCGCGCAGAACTCTGCCTCGCTGAACCGGATGTTGATGCCGCGGTACAGTTTGCCTTTGTACGACGGCAGCACCCGCAGGGCCTGGTCCAGGTGCCAGAGCAGAGGCCGCCAGAATTTCAGACCGGCGGCATCCCCCGTGCGCATCGCCGCGTTCATGGCGCTGTAGATCTGGTCGCCGCCCTCCGGGTCTTTGAGTTCGTAGGTGTAGAGGTAAATGGGGACGATGTGGAGCGGACTCAGTATGACGCGCTGCTGCCGCAGCTCGTACACTTTGAGGATGCAGTCGCTGCACATGCGGTACAGCGCCGCCCCGCTGAAGCGCAGGCCGAGCGGGTTGCCCGGCAGCGCCATGCAGAACTGAAAGCTGCTGACGGTCGGGCAGTAGTCCGGCCAGTAGAACGTGCACCGCTGCGCCTTCGCGGCGGCGAGCCCGTCCGTAAACCGGCTCTCGGCACCCGCCCTCCCGCCCCCTCTCGGACCGCCCCGATCGCCGGCCTCGCGCCCGACGGGCGGATCGCCGGCCGGCTCCGTTGGCAGCCCCACGTCCTCGATCACCACCCCCCGGGGCTTCGACAGGCACAGGCCGAAGAACTGGGTCAGCGCCTCCGCAAACCACCGCTGCCGCTGCTCCCCCGCGCACTGCCAGGTCAGGGCGTCGGCGGCCTTGGCCCCGACCTTCCACAGCGAGGGATCGACCAGGCCCCTCTGCACCAACACCCGCAAGGCCTCAGGGTCCGGGGCCGCGGCGCTGCACGCCCCGGGCACGGCGAGGACCACCGCGCGGTCCCACCGGTACACCTCCGCGCCCAACGCCGTGGGGGCCCAGCCCCCGCGCCGCCCCTCCGTCGGTCGCAGGATCATGTCCTGGTACGCCGCCCGCACGTCCTCCGTGTGCCCCGCGGCGTCCGTCTCGGTGCACGTCCGGAAGTTGAGGGAGACCCGGCGGCGGCTGTGCTCGACGGTGACGCCCGCCTGCCCCGCGGCCAGCGCCTTGGCAATCGCGATCTGGGCCGCGGTGGAGTACGCCACCCAAAACCCGTGCCCCGTGCGGAACTCCCACTTGAGGCACTGGGGGTGTCGGGCCCTGTAGGCCTGGGCCGCGTGGTCGATGACCACGGCGTTTCCTGACGTGGCGGCGGCCTCGAGCAGCGAAATGGAGTGCGGGACGTACGTGAGGCCCAGGTCCGTTTCGGTGAGCCTCTGGATGCCGCCGCCGGCGGCGGGCGCCTCGGCCCCACCGAACTGCGGTGCGTGGTCCGTGGGGACTGGGCTTTGGTCCGGCGACCTTGGGTCACGGGGGTCGGGGTCTCTCCTCTCGGTCTTGGGATGGTCCACATGTGAGAGGTCCAAGCGGAAGTCAGGGGACCCGCTCCCCAAAACCTCCGACAGGGTCCACCCTGCCGCGCGCGCGTCCTTCCCCTCCGGTTCGTAGTCGTAGATGTAGAGCCCGTAGAGCTGCCCGACGTACACCGCCTTGCCGTTGTAGCGGAGGGGCTCCTGCCGTACGTACAGATCCTTTCCGGGGCCGAGCTTGGTGACCCACAGGCTGTGGCCCCGTGTGTCTTCTACGTGCGGCACATCCAGGCTCCGATCCCACAGCTCGAGAAGCCGCTGCAGTGCCTCTGCATTCCCATGGGCTGCTGCGCAGTGCCACGCAGTCGGCCATCCACCTGCGGGCAGTGGGGCCTGCATGATATCCGGGCACAGCGTAAGCAGCTCGACCATCTTATCGGCCGCCTTCTGCCGGATCGTGGCCGCCACCAGGGCCCCGATCTCCGTGGGTGTTACCACGTCCCGGTGCCTGTCGTACCACGCCGCCAGGTACGAGGGCGCCGAACACACCCGCTGGCAGTGCCAGTCCCAGCAGTCCGCGTGGTATGGACGCGCGCGCGGCCCCTCTCGCCACGGGGCGGCCACCACCGCCTTCCCACACTCGCGGCACCGCACGCACGCCGTGTGCCCTTTCCTCTTCCCGTTGCGGTCCGGTGCGCAGACATCCGGGGCCAGATACGTCCCGAAGCAGCGCCAGTGCGGGACCGGCAGACCGCACGCGGGGCAGTCGTAGGCCACGGGGTCGTACAACGCCCGCGCCGCGGCCGCCACGAACACAGCCCCGCCAACGGCCAGGAGAACACCGCCAACCACGACGGGGGACAAGCCCGGGCTGCGCGGATGGTGCAGGCGGCCTGTGATCGCGATCCAGGCAGCGCATGCGACCAGAAGATACGCACCCCCCACCAGCCCCACCTGCACCCACGGGCTTTCCCAGCGGGGGTGGCGGAACCACGTTCCCGCGGGGTGTTGGCTCCACTGGGCTTGCGTGATGGGGGAGCGTGCCATGTGCCTTGCATGGCGGTAGCTTGCAACCAGGACACCGCAGAGGAGAACCAAGAGCCCGATAGAAAGAGGGATCAGAACTACAGGCACAGGCTGGTAGATAACCAGCACCTCCATCTGGAAAGTGGGCTCCGTGCGACGGGCAGCAGGTGGCGGGTGTTCGGCCGCTTCGAACAGCACCGCAACGCTGACACCGGCTGCTGCACGCACCGGGTACAAGCGCTGGGCTCCAGCGTCCGTCGACGTCAAATTGAAGACGCAGCTGGCGCAGTAAGGGCACGGGGACGTTTGGGTCACGCATCCCGAGTCAAGACGCAACGCGACGGTGCCACTGAGTGACATCACATTGACCAGGAGTTGGCTGGTGATGAAGCTGGATGAATAGAGACCCAGACTGGCGGTCTCTACACAGCGGCTTGCGGCAGCCTCCACGGACAGAGCCCCTTCCGCCACGGCGGCAGTGCCGGCCTGTCGGCAGCTGGGCCATTCCGTCGTGGAGGTTGGGGAGCGGCTCGGGCTACCGGTGGTGGTGGGAGTGCCTGTGGCGGTGGGGGTCGAGGTCGGGGTAGTGGTCGGGACGGTTGTGGCGGTGGGGGTCATAGTCGGGGTCGCGGTGGTCACGGACAGGATTGCTGCGTGGCGCCAGCCCCAGGCAATGGCGTGGATCTGTGCCCCGTGCGGCGGGGTCAGCTCCTGGGCGGCGTGCCGGTCCACGCGGTCGTTGAACCCCAGCTGGCCCCGCGCATTGGCCCCCGTCACGTACACGGCCCCGGCCGAGAAGACCGCCGTGGTGTCGTACCCGGCGGCGATGGCCGTGACCGGGAGCCCGCCGGGGGAGCCCAGCGGGTGCGGGCGATCCCGGGAGAAAATATCCCCCAGCCCCAACTGCCCGGCCCCGTTGGCGCCCATCACAAAGGCCTGCCCCCCCGCGAGGAACACGGCGTGGCCCTTGCCGAACGCCACGGCCTCGACGGGGCGGCCGTTGGGGGCGCGCAGGGGCTGCGGCGTCGCGCGGTCCGCGCGGTCCCCGAGCCCCAGCTGCCCTTCGCCGTTGGCCCCCATGACGTACCACTGCGCGCCCGCCTGCACGGCCGTGGCCGCGAAGCCGAGGCGGATCGCGGAGATCGCCGCGGGCCCCGGCGACGGCAGCGGCTTCGGGAAGACCGCGTCGGAGAAATCCCCGAGGCCGAGCTGCCCGTGGGCGTTGTCCCCCATCACGAAGCACCGCCCGCCGGCGAGGAACGCGAAGTGGGCGGCGCCGGCCGCGATGGCGTCCACCGCGGCGCCGGTCGGCGGCAGCAGCAGCTGCGGCGTCCAGCGGTCCCTCTGGTGCCCCTGGCCGAGGGTCCCGAGGCGGTTGGCCCCCGTCACGAAGCACTGCCCCCCGCAGAGGACCGCCGTGAACGCGTCGCCCGCGGCGACCGCGGCGGCGGCCCCCCCGTTCGGGCAGGCGAGGGGCGCCGGGGCGCGCCGCAGCGCCGTGTCCCCGAGCCCCAGCTGCCCGCGCCGGTTCTGCCCGGAGACGTAGCACTGCCCCCCCGGCCAGGAAGGCGGTGTGCGCTGCCCCCATGGCAACGGCCGTCACTTTGGCATGATTGGGGGCGAGCAGTAGCCGGGGCACCAGCCGATCCATCACCGGCAGGCCCAGGCCCAGTTGCCCGAACCGGTTCTCCCCCATCACATGGCAATCCCCCCCCGGCACCCCCTCTCGCAGCCTCAGATCAGCGACGGCGGTGCGGCCACGGGATCCAACACCAAACGTGGCCACCAGGCGAACCCTCTGCACAGTCCCGGGGAATGACACACTGTGCTGAGTCCAGGGGTCACTCCGGGCGGTCTGTGGGCCTTGCAGCTCCCAGACTTGCTGCCAGGCCTGGTCGGCACTACCGAGCATCTGTAGTGCCAGGGACATGCCATCAGCCCCAGACACGTGCGACGTGAACTCTGCCGCGGTGTACGACCCCGTCTGCGACGTGAGATACGCCACTGCAGTGCCTGCGTGGGGCGCACTGGTATTCGCAAGAAGATACGGGGCGCTGCCAGCAATGCCGGACGCGGTGCTGTCGAGGGCCGGGTCCCGCACCTCCCAGGGCACGTCTCCCGATGCGGCCCATCCGCCACCACACATTTCGGTGGCGGCGTGCATCGAGAGGTCGCAGGGGATGTGCCTTGTGAGTGGGACTGCAGGCCTGCCCACGGGAGGGAAGAGCACTATATTTGAGACGGCAAAGTCAGTGAACAAGTCGGGGCCGAACACCCCCTTCAATCGGACCCACGAGACCGGCCCTGCAAAGGGCACGGTTGCTGAGGCCCAGGGGTCCCCCCGTGTGGAGTGCTGCTGGCCGTCCCACCGGGCAACCTCCACGACGTGCCCATCCCTGACCACTTCCAGGACCAAAGTCCCCATGCCGGCCCCGTACATGTGGTAGCTAAAGCTGACGGCAGTATACAACCCTTGCCGCGACGTGAGGAGCACCTCTGCAGGGCTGAATGGCAGTAATGGGGCATAAACATATGACCCTCCGTAGGGCCCTGCTGAAGGCCCAGTACCCGTGGTCGGGGTGCCACCGTGGGCGACGTGTTGCCAAGCCGGGACGCCCTCATACCTTTCCGTGGTCCACATCACCCCACAGAACGTGGTATCAGAGTCAACCACAGCAAACAGACACGGCATGGAGCCCCCGCACGCCGGGCACGACCCACCGCAGTCCACGTCGGCCTCGTCCCCGTTCCGCACGCCATCGGCGCACAAGGGGCATGCAGGGCACGACCCCCCACAATCCACCCAGTCTTCATCCCCGGATCGCACCCCGTCACTGCACGTCGAGGGGGGCAGGTCCCAAAGCCGCACGACGAAGTCCCAGGAACCTGAGAGGGCCCGACTGCCGTCTGGAGAGAAGGCCACACTCCAAGGGGCTGCGGTGTGTCCAGTCAAGACCACTGACGTACCTCGAGGGACCTCCCACAAGCGCAAGGTTTTATCGTCGGAACCTGTCAGCAGCTTGGCGCCATCTGCGGAGAAAGCCAGACAGCGCACCAAGGAGGTGTGGCCTTGAAACGATACATATCCACCAGTCCGGAGATCCCAGTACAGCACACTTGCTGATCCGCCAAAGGCCGCATGGACCCCATCCGGGGAGAACTCCATGCTGTAAACATTGGCATCAGTCAAAAACACGGACGTAGCCGCGCTGGTATTCCAGAGAAACACGCCAGGATGGCTAGGGCCGCCGGAACTTACGAGCGCTTGGGTGCCGTCGAAGGAATACCTCACCGTGTCCCCCACAAATTGTGAATACTGACTCCACAATACCGACGTGCGCGACGTGAGGTTCCACCACCGCAACCCGTCTGGTCCGGTGGACAAGGCTTCCGTGGCCGATGGGGAGAAAGCCACTGAGGACACGTATCGGGTGTGCCCAGATTGCCACAGAAGAGGAACGCCTGTGTCCATCTCCCACAATCCAAGAGTTCGATCGTTAGATCCGGACAGCATTTTGCTGCCATCCAAGGAGAAAGCCACGGTGGACATGCTCATATGACGAATGGTCTGCACTGTCGATGTGCCGGTGGTGAGATTCCAGACTCGCACTGTCCGATCTTGGGAAGCGGATCGGGCTTGCTGGCCATCTGGGGAGAAGGCCACTGCCCGTCCCATGCCCCCTTTGGTGGCTTTGCAGCACAGGGCGGCGGGGGGCGGGGGAGGGGGGGCAAAAAATTTTTTACAACTTTTTTTTGCGGATTTCATTTTTGCCAAGGGCATGCAGCAGACAATCAATATCTTTTTTTCGCATTTTTTTTAAACCTTGCGCTGGGAATCAAACATTTCTGCAAAAAAATTAATAAATGCAAACTAATAATAAATACTAATAAATAAATTAACAATAAATGTCAGTGCACACCGGTCCATCACACGAATGACGGCCGTGTCCCGGGGCGCACACACCGGCCGCGTGCACCGGCCCCGCAGCGCGCGCGCACACCTGGTCCTCGCCGATCACCTTCAGGTTCCCGCTCACCACGAAGTACATGCAGTCGCCCTTCTGGCCTATCCAGTTCTTCACAGATGCCCCACATGCGGCACACGGGCCACCGCAGTCAACGCGGATCTCGCCGCCATTGCTCAGCCCATCGTAACATGTTGGGCAGTCGGGGCAAGACCCACCGCAATCAACACCAGTCTCGTCCCCATTTCGCAGCCAATCGTTGCAGGTTGGGCCACAGACGGGGCAGGCGCCGCCGCAGTCGATGCCCTCCTCATCGAAATTCCGCCACCCGTCAAAGCACGCCAGAGAATCGTTCACACGCCACCGGTGCAGCGAGCCATCGGCGGCACTGGACAGCGCCGAGGTGCCATCGAGGGTGAAGGCCACGGCAGTAATCACGTCCGTGTGGCCCACGTACACCCAAGACGTGCCCGTGAAGAAGTCCCACACGCGGATCGTACGATCCTGCGAACCGGACAGCACTTTCCTTCCGTCCAAAGAGAAAGCCAAGGCCACGACCGCCTCCGTGTGTGCGGTCCAGACCACAGACCTGCCGGTGCTGACATTCCACACACGGATGGTTTTATCAAAGGACCCGGACACGGCGTTCGTTCCGTCGGGGGAGAACGCGACTGCAGTCACCCGATCAGTGTGCCCATCCCACCCGATGGAAGCGCCGGTAGCAATCTCCCACAACAACAAAGCGTTCTCACCGTAGGAGCCGGAAAGCGCCTGCGTCCCGTCAGGGGACACAGCCACGCAATACACGGCGTTGCGAGGGCGGTCCCACGTGTGCCAACTGCCCGTGGAAAGATCCCACAATCGCAGGGTCCGGTCCACCCCTCCAGTGAGAGCTTGGGTGCCATCGGGGAGGAGGTCAACGGAAGTGATATAATAGCCTCGGTGCCCACTCCACTCCGTGAGCCCCCCCGTGGCCACGGCCCAGTACTGCACCTTTGCCCTGTTAGTCACCGACAGCGCTTTGGTCCCATCAGCGGAGAAAGCCACCGCACGCACCATGTATCTCTTTCTGTCTTGGTTTGACACTCTGGGGGTGTACCCGGGCAACGGGGTAGAGGTGCCTGTGATCACATCCCAGTACTGCAATAGGCCCCCATCAGACCCCGTTAGGACCGTGGTGCCATCGGGGGACATGGCCATGGACCGCACTACCTGAGAGTTGTCCACTGTCCACAAAGACGTGCCTGGACCTGCGGACACACAGCAGTCCCGGGAGAAGGTCCTGAGGGGAGGGAGGGAGGGAGGGAGGGAGGGAGGGAGGGAGGGAGGGAGGGAGGGAGGGAGGGAGGGAGGGTTAGGTTTGGTGAGCGTGACAACAACTACAGCAATCTCATGGTAGTGTTAGAACGCGCAGTCCAGCACTGCAGTCCAGATTGGAGTGGTGGACTGGAGGCCCAGTGGTGCGCACACATACCCAGCCTTAGTAGCGCGAGTCCTGCATGCGGGGACCCTCGCACCGGCCAAAACGATCCCCGCCCAAGAACTACTGTGGACGTGCAAAGTGGGAAAATACTAAGGAGAGAGCCGGTTGTACTGGGCTCAGTGGCAAAACGCTGCGTGTGGCACTCCCAGACACAGAGAATGAAATGCTTCACCAACCCGGATGTTCAAAGTGGGAAAACGCCAATGATAGAGCCGGTCGTTCTGGGCATGGCCAAGTGGGAAAACATTCCGCCACGGCGTTCCCAGACGCGTGTACAACTGTGTCCTGGACAAAAGCCTCCGTCCTTCCTCTACGCCAACTCCATGCGCCCCAGCCTTTGTTGGAAGCGAGCCCGGTCGAGCGAAGGGAGGGAGGGAGGGAGGGAGGGAGGGAGGGAGGGAGGGAGGGAGGGAGGGAGGGAGGGAGGGAGGGAGGGAGGGAGGGAGGGAGGGAGGGGACCCCGACAGGATGGTTTCGTAGGTGGGCGGACTTGGCGGGCGTGTGGGGGTTGGCACTCGGAGCCCCCTGACCGGACCCCGCCCCTAGAAAGCGGCTCCAACAGCCTTGGGTGCCAGTGGCGTGCCACGTTTTGGACAGACTTGCCACTAGCGTCTGCCAGGTCAGACATGATCAGAGGCAGCAGGGCCCTAATGAGGACGCGTGTGCAGGGGGGCGGGTATTACGGAGTGGCCTTTGATACGGGGTCCATTGTTCCTGAGAACCAGTTGCCCTACCAGACGCTAGGGGCATGTCTGATTTGGATGCGGGGGGAGACGGGAAGGTTGGTGTACCTGCCCCGGACCGCCCCTCCCCCGTGTGGCAAAGACACATCATCGGCGCCCATAAAAGTGACACATTCAGGAATACCCCGCGCGAAAAGTGGTGGCAAGGGGCTCTGAATGCCACATGTGTGGCACGGCGAAGGAAATTGGGCGGTTCGGCCAACCAATTGGGGGTGCCATCACTGCGACCCCCACCCCTCCCCCTTGCGTAAGGCCTGGTTCGCACGCACATCGTATGTCTGGCACAAGCACCGCAAACAAGCGTAGGGATCGCCACCGGGCGGGAAGAAAATTGCTCCAGGGGGTGGAGGGGAGTGCACAAGGCCTCGGTATCAGGTTGTTTGCCTTTGGCGGCGCCTATTGGCCTCTCGCCACTGCTCATTCTGACCCTCTGTGGGTCGGAACGTGTTTTGGGGGGAGGGGGGCACGAGGACCCATTTCCCAACCCCCCCCCGTCCTTGTCCGCTGGGCCGGGAGGGGGGGTTCGGCGCGGGGGATGCCCTACCTGCCGTGCCGGGGGGAGGGGGGGGGCTGCGATCCCAAAGTCTACGGCTCAAAATGATCCCCACGTCGCGCTGATCATTTTGACTACACGAATGTGGGGGCAAAATTCTTGGTGGAAAAATTTTTCCGGGCCAAAGTGTGTGATCCGGCGCCTTTGGCGCCAACTTCCATTGTTACACAAAGCAAAGGGCCCGCCATGGAAGCCCATTTCTCCAACCCCTCCCCCTCCTTCGGTGGGCGTCCGTAGCCCCCCCCCCCCTGCCCCCTCTGGAGCAAATTTGAAGGTCACACTGCGGTTATGTACTGGGGGCCCTGCAACCCAAAACTCAGACAAGGTCCAGTGTTGTACTCTCCCCTGTGCCTGGTTGCTGGTTGTCCCTTTACTGAAGTACTCTGCGAATCTGCCACCCACGCGCAATCTGTCCGTCTCCTCTTCACCTGCACCACTGCCGCTGCAGGAAAGAACAAAACGGAGTGAAAGACAACCTGGAATTTCCACATCGGCCCGAGGCACAATGCTCAGTCCAACAGAGCGGAGCAGAGATCTCTGCCTCAGCATGTATCATTGATTGGGACGGGTCCCTCCCTTCTGTTCTAAACAAACCGCCAACCGCCGCCAACCGCCAAACGCCAATCATTGTTCAATCATGCTTCTGTGGTTTTGTGTCTTGCCCATGTCTTGACCATGAAGCAGAGAGCGTCCCCATTACGCTTCGTTTCTGTTGGCGCTACGCACCCTTTTCGCCCCCTTAAGGACAGCCCGGGGGGCCTGAAGAGGCGGGGGACTTGGGGGTGCATGCACTGTCTTGTGCGGCTGCGGCGGCGTTCGTGCGCCTCGTGCCCCCCCCCGTTGTTCGGAGTGGGACTCATGCCGATTACATTAGGGGCCACATATGCAAACGGGTTCTTGCAACCCATTGGCACCACAATTATTGTGGTTCAGGATCAGCGCTGCAGTAGCTGCGGCTCGACCAGAGTGTTCTGCAGAAGAATTATTGGAACCGAGTCCAAAACCAGCACCACAACGGGCGTTGCAACGTCAACCGCAGCGTCCTGGGGCACAGACGGACCTCGGGACCGGGATCCGTCCGACCCCGGCATGCCCCCTCTCCAGCACGTCGCAGACCCCCTGAGACCGTCAACTCACCGACCTCCCCCAACACCCCCAAACAACCCCTTCAGCCCATGGCTGCATGGGGCCAACAGTTGCAAGAAAGGTCCCGGTAACTTGACCCCAGGCTGTCAGCCAATTGTAGGAGTTAAAAACGGTGGTCTGGCCCCGACCCCAAATTGAAGGCTGTCTCTAACTCGATGATGGTAGGAATCCCCTCTTTTTAGGCATTTGAAAAGGTCACAGTGACCCGCCACCGTCTCAGATCGACTCGAAATTTTTTTTTGCGATTCCCGACCCAAAAATGGGGGGGGGTCCCTAACCCCAACCAAACCCGGCCGGTTGGTCCCTGGAGGGGGGGGGGGGGGGGCAACCATAACCTACACCCGCACCCCCAATCGCACACCTCTCTTTAGAATCACGTCTCCAATGGCAATGGCCGGGGCATCAGCAGATCCAGCAGTTCCTTGAAACCGAACCTGCTCCACGGGGATTTGAAATTCAAGATCCACCTGTTTCCACAAAGCAGTGGATGACTCCTGTTGTTGGCCTGTCAGTTGCCAAACTTGGATCCAGACTCCCGATCCGGGGCCTGACACTTCCAGAACAAGGGACCCCACGCTAGACCCGTACATGTGATAGGCAAACCGCAGTCCTTTCTACAGGCCGGAGACCGATGTCAGATATGCCGCTGAGGCTTGCATCAAGAGATACGGAGCTCCGGGAGCGGGCCCCCCAGAGGGCCCAGTGAGTGCGCTAGGTGCAGCGCCAGACTGCCTTGTCCAGGGAGGGTCAGGTGCTTGACCCCAAAGGCGTGAACACAAGCCACTGCTCAGGTCACACGGTTGGCAGGTGACTGTGAAGGCACATGGGAGGGGGATGGGGGAACGGGTGCAATAGAAGGTGGGGGGGGGAGGAGAGAGGTAAAGTAAGGGAAGAGTGATAAGGGGTCGAAACGTGGGCACCGCGAGGGGGAGCAGACAGGGAGAACGGTTGGGGGGTGGGGCGAGGGGGCCAAGGCATACCGGGCAGTCTATGCCCCTGCTTCATGTTCCTGTTTCTCTCTGTCGATGCTGTGTGTCAACTCGCTCCGTGGGAATCTTATGTCAATGGCTTCATCATCGCACAACGCAGGGGTCATTGCTTCCGCTTCAGATTCCTGGAACCCGAGTTCCCTTTTCTTACTTTCGGCCGATGGTGTGTGGCAATGGATTCCAAGCTTTAATGACAAGGTTTAATTGTTAGGATTGAAATGAGTGGCCCTCATGGTGCGCCCTTGAAGACGTGGCCACTGTAAAGCCCCTCCCTGCTCTCCTTCTTCCGGTTCCACTCCCACACCTGCTGTACCTCTTCTCTTCCTCTGGTGCGAGCTTGCTGGTTTGGTCGTTGCAAAAACTATAGACAGCATGAATGCAATGCATTCATTCATATTCAAACAGCTGGGAAGGCAATACCTTTGTTTGTACACGATCCAGAGTACTCCCAATCGGTCCCATTGCAAAAGGCAGAAACTTCCCCAATGTACGGGCAATCACAAACCCCCAAGCACGTCGTATTCGCAGGTGCATAGGTGCAGGCGGAAAAATCTACGTAGCTTTGGCGTGGAGTGCCACAAGGGGACGCTGAGTGACAGACAATACAGACAAGAATTGGCACGCGGGTGAGCACAGGGTGGCCCTCCACATTGCAGAGAAGTACACGGCCGCTTTGGGACAAATGAGTGCAAACCTCCTTTGTGGCCCACCCAACTTCCTCCCAGGCCCACGGGTGATAAGTCTGCGCTAGCCCACCCTTTTCTTTTGCGCTGGTAGAGTTCTCGGAAAACGGGAAATGATACGCAGGCGGTTGGTGGGGGACGTGTGCTGCTGTGAGAGGGGCAGGGATGTATTAGAAAAAGGGGGGGGGGGGCGGGTTGGGTTTGGGGGGGGGGGGGCTGACCCACCCCTCCTCCTATCATTGTCAGCCGGTCTAATACATCCCTGGAGAGGGGGTCTGAGACCAAATTTTTTGTTTGACAAAAGAACTGTGGTTTCGCAGGCAAACATAAGACACCGGATCTCTCAAAACGGCAATAGCGAGTACCAGCCTGCCCCATGGCAGAGATACAGCAGGAAAAAAAACAACAGCCAATGTGTGTGGAAGGGACAAAGAAGTACGGGAAATAACCTGCTCTCGCTTGGCCGCGTTTTGTAGGCCAGTGCATCTAGTCTACATGTTACAATACTCAGGAACACATCATCGGCCGCCCCATGGCCCATGCAATTGCTGACACTCCATCGGCCAGGCCTCATGGTGCCGATGCTGCTTTCCTCGTGGTGCTGCTTCCAGTAGCGACATGCCAGTATCCTCGAAAAATGTCAAAAGGTCTGAATCGCAAACGTTACAAGCATCCTGATGGTTGTCCACAAACGAAACAGCCCGTTCAGTAGGCACCAAGGGGAGGTTTTCTCCGCAGGATCTGGACCCCTGGGGGTGGGGGCGAGAGGGACGTTTGGTTTGGTTTGGTTTGGTTTGGTTTGGTGTGCCCTGCGGTCTCGGGGCGGGCGTGCCGCCAGCCCCTCACGTGCCCCGTGTGGGCTCAGGGTCGGGGCAGCCTGCGGCGTCGACACCTCGCCGTAGGGTGCGCCCAGGGGAAGGGGGGGGCAGCCACTCCCCCCCTCCCCGCTCTGCCTCCCCCCCGTGCGGTCCCCGTGCGGTCCCTCGTCCCCCTCTGCCTCCCGGCAGTCACGAGCACGGCGGGAGGGGGGGGTACTACTGAAAACGACTGTCATGCCAAAGCATCACTGGGAGGTTTGATCACCGTAGGGGGTCGCCCCCCCCTCCCCCCCCACCACCACCACCCTGCGCCTTTGTGATAGAGACCGCCGACATCCATTGACTGCGGCGCGTTCCACAGCTATGCGGCCACATCCGCATGGGTCTTAGGCCCCCCTTGGTGCCCAACCGGTACTCAACCAAGGTGAGCCCGGCATCCAATCACCTTCATGAAGGAGGAGGTAGGTGACGTGTTGACAACTACCAAACACCAAATATGGGGTTGCGGGGCCACACGATGCAATCGCCCCGAACAATCTAAAAAACAGGGTCCCCTTCCGCTGGATCATTCGAAACGGCCGGCACGACTTGGTCCCCTTTTGTGGGATCTCTCACAAATGGGGCCAGTGTTCGTGTTCGCCCTGCGCATCCACAACTTGCACTTTGGTTTGGGTCTGCACCGTGGTCCCCACCGACGAAGTGCCAGTTTGCTGCCAGTTTTCAACCCGGTGCGTTGGGAGGCAGCCCAGATAAAGGGTCGCCTGGGCAGTGGGAAGCCAGCCCTAGCACAGGACAACCAAGCACTGCCATACGCAGAAACACACCCCGCACTTGGTGAACAGTCCCGCCGGCCGAAGACTGCAAGGTACACTGTGTCGTGAAATGAAGCGTACAACAGCACCCACTCGTCGTGTAGAAGTAACAGCGAGCATCCCGTTCACACAGCACCCGGCACTCTTCCGGCTTCCAGGTCTCTCGACTTGGCGGGAACACACACTCATCGGTCTCCTCCCATCCACTTCCACAACTTGTCACCGTGGCAAATTCGTCGGCGTCACAATGCAGAAAGGAGCCTTGGTAGAACGGCTTTTGGCAACCCCCACACGTCTTGCCATCAACAGGGCTGTGAATTCCCTCAGTTGTATTCAAGACACCTGAGAACCCGGAGACACGGACACAATTTTGCACTGGAACGTTGTGCATTAACAGACAAATTCTACCCCGCCCCCCCCTTGTATAAGCTACGCCAAAGTCCCAAATAAATACGGTCCCTACGCCTACTGTAGCTTGGACACGGGCGTAGCTTGCGCGCGACACATAGAACTACCAACACCGGGCACCCACGTTCAAAAAGAGGGGATTGCATGGTGAGCTGGTGCAAGGAAGGGGCATATAATACACAAACATCCCCAAAATCAGAGCTATCTGGGTCAAGTGGGCAAACACTCACAACAAAGGTGTCCATGACTCTATGTGACTCGTAAATCTGTCACCAAACCCATGTCTCATGTGGCTGCACTATGTTTGGTACCGAATTAAAATTAGGTCCCAAATTAATACGGTCCCTACGCCTACTGTAGCTTGGACAAGGGCGTAGCTTATACAAGGGGTGGGGGTACTTCTGCGAATACAATTGCGCGCATACAAATCACGGCGCACCCGATCGTACTTATCAGATTGAACCCCCCCCAATTCCGTTGAAAACTCAAAACCGTGCGTACACCCAAAGTATCAAGCGGCATACCTGCCCCACCTCTGCGGCACCCCCCCCCCCCGAATACCGTACCCCAAGGGACCTTGAAGAACTTAAAAGTTTTTGCCGTCCCAAGGGAGGCTACGCCCATTGGGGGGAGAATCCCAAAGTATCTGGGCAGACCCAGGCAGTGCGGTGGGGGTCTTGATTGCATCTGCAGCAGAACACGTTTTGCCATGTATTGCTGGGGAATGGTTGGGACATGTATGACTGGGATTGGGAATGGTGAGGATGGGTTGGGGCAGGCCTAGGTAGGGCCTGGGCGGCATGGGCAGCATTGGATGTCCATGCGGGCAGATCCGGGCAGAGCAAAGGGGTGTATCCAGTCAGGGGCGCCCGCGTGTCAGTGGGAGGCCTGGTCGCCGCAATGTTTCAACAAAAAACAGTCACATTTTATCTTTCTCGCTCTGGGTGGGACCTGCCCCAAGTTAAGGTACCCCCTTGCTCCTTCAACGTGACCCCAATCCAAACAAGAAACAAAAGCACAGCGATGCACAGTGAACGAAGGAAAGCACAACGGTGAATAGTCTGCCTCGATCCAATGATTTATCTGCTGCACAGAAGCTGCGAATACCCAGTCCATAATCCATATCAAAAGAACGCCATTTCATGTCAGCCATGTCAGGGGAAAACAACGCATGACAACGCACAGTACTGCATAGACCCGACACACGACTCTCAAATTTTATGTCAAACCTCGCCCCTCCGCGCAGCGGGGTCCTTAAGGGACTAGATTATTTTGTTAAGAACCGCCTTTAGGGACCGCCTCAAGGGACCATCAAACGCCTACCACCAACCGCCACCAACCACCAACCGCCAACCGCCAGCGGCAACCAACCGCCAACCGCCGCCAACCACCACCAACTGCCACCAACCGCCAGTCGCCAACCGCCAACTGCCCACCGCCAACACATCGTGTGCCCGCGGGCTTTTTTGGGAAAACTGTGCACAGGAACAATTTTTTTTTCCCCGTTAAGGACCGCCCTTCCTCTGCGTGGCCAACAATGAAAAGTTCACCAATGGGGCTTTGGTAATCCAAGGGCTGTGGTGCGCTTACCAGGGAGATGGCTTGGACATTACGCAGGTATGGAGAGGAACTGGTAGGCCTCCCCCATCTGACATCCCCCCCCCCCCCCCATCCCGCCCCCACTTCCGGGCTTGCCCGGACTCTTGGAGAATTCTGCCCAGATACTAGTGGGACGCCTGGTGGCGATACACGAAATTGTTGCCTAGCCCATTGACACACCTGCTTGTGCGATGCACACGGCCAAAAGACTGGATAATGTCACATATTTGAGGCGCATTCCTGTGTGAATGAAAGGCCATGCAAGAAACAAGGGTTTCATAACAAGCCAGAGCGTGAGCAATTAGCTGACTGGCCCATCATCCTGCCCCCGTCATTCCAAAGTGCCACAAAATGGGCCCAAAACGGCACGGGGAACGAAGCAACGGATACTCGGCTACAAGACACCCCCGTGACACAGGCTGTACGGCAATTGCTCCAATGCAGGTCTGAATGTTGCCTTGATTTAGCCCTGTCGGGGTGTCAAATGTTTCTTGGGCTGGGTCGGTTTGCACATGCTTGCCCAACAGTGGATGCACAGGCCCCTTTAAACAGCCCCAGCATGGAAATGATATCAAACCATGCCTTGCCATAAAGGGCTCCAAGTCCACGTTTGAGCAGGACCAGTTGTTCTGCAATCTGTTAGAGGTGCCAGCGATGCTTGTGGAAGGTGTGATGAAAGTGCGATGAATGGGACATGGACATGATGATGATGATGATGATGATAATCATCATCCATTATCATCATGATGACCAACATGATGCAAATGGAAATTTCGAAAATTTCCCAGAGCGTCGATGATAACCTGAAATAATTAGTTAATTTACTGCCTCACACCTCCTGCACTTGCTTTTTGATCTTTGGTTCAGACCTTGGCAAGGTAGCAAAGCCCTGTTTAAAGACGGCACTTGAGACAGTTCTTGGGGGGAGTCTTTGCACTGCGCGCGCCTTTTAGACTATGTTCTCCCCGAAGAGCCCCCAAGCACACCCCTTGGAAATGCCCTTAGAATTAAGTGACCCAAACTGCCCCAGCTCAAGAAAGTTGCAATTGATTTTATAATGAAAACTGGCATCAGTCTGGCCTCAAGGATAGTCCCAAGCACTTCATGTGCACACTTTGACATGCAATGAAGTTGGTTAGGAATCTGGGGCAAGTAGGTTGGGCCAGACACAGGATATGGCTTGGCCAGCATGGCCAAGCAACTGAATTCAGAATCAGTTAAAAGGTAGGCCCACAATCAGTAGGTAAAACAATTGAGTATAGGGGTCCTGAGGTGGGAGACCACTAGGCTTAACCTACAAGGCCCAAGGCCCACCCCTGCATTCTCGGGGGTCCCCAACAAAGGGAACAAAATCAGAAGTCAAAGTCTACGCTAGGGGTCACCATGATGCCCCTAGGGGCCCCTAGTATCTCAAAGTATGGGTCTCTAGTACGGCCAGACACCCAAATAGTTGCACTGCGCGCGCACTGCGCTTGAGGCGCCCCCTTGGAATCGGGAATCAGAGCAATCCAGTGCTACAATTGTCCCACAGCTCAGTGTGGTAGCGGACATGACACGGAGGTGGGGCAAGCTAAATCTGGAACCAGAAGATGCAGCGGGAACAGCCACGCCCATAGGCATCCCAAGGTGCTACTGGAGCACATAGAAGACTGAAGGCTGAGAAGAATCATCGTTCAGTAACATCTCCTCCAGTTCCACTGATGCCAATAACGCACTGTCTGTGCTGACCTCTGCCACTTGGTCAAATCCATATTGTTACACAGGTGTTCCCCACCCCCTTTTTCTGCCTACCGATTGTCCATTTGTTGCCGACTATTCCGACACGTGAGGGCACTGGGGCCTCATTATGGGTGGGCAGAACCCAGTCGACCGGACCCCGTCTGATGAGCCTGGGCATCTCACTTGTCCAGGAGGACAGGTCACGTACTAATCCTACCTTCCACTGAGGGTTGACCTGGGTCACAGCACTATATAGCGCCAAATAATGCAAGCGTGTCACTATCGACCCCACAATGCGCGCTACAATGAGACAATCAGGCACATGTCTGGATTTTGGTGCTTGTAATGGACCTGAAAGAGGAGCTTGCAAGGGTCATTTCATTGTTCATTTAGTATTCAGCCCACTGTTATTCTTCCGTAACCCGCTCTTGTGTGTTGAGGAGGCACAGCTTGCGTCTAATGGTCAGTACTTGCCCTTGCCTCGTCCACGGCTGGATTTCTGTAAACTATTGTCTCAAGGCTTTGGGCTAGTGCATTGTGTCTTCATGTGTGTGCTTCTGTTACCCTTCGGGCATGGAGATTACCCAGTTGCAGAAACGTCGGTATTTGTGGATTTGCTTGTGTCGGGCAGTGGTGTCCAGTGTTTCCCGTGTAGTATCTTGGGTCCGACATTGTCCCCGACCCAAGGCCTCCCAATCTGGGGCTTCCTCTGCAACATGGACCCACGAACTGTCTGTTATGACCGGCACTTCCTACGTGGCGGCCTTTTGTTCCATGATGCAAGGGGGCGGCGCAGGAAGTCAGTACAACATAGGCTTGCGTTCTGCCCACAAGAGGCAGACTGCTGGCACACTGGGTGCAGAGGTGGGGCCTGTGGAGATCCTAAACACAAAGTTGGCTCACCACAGCAATTTATCATGAAAACGCTATGCCTTTTTGAGTACTGTCCTTGCAACCCAAAGCATCAATGAATGCATGCATGCATGCATGCCTGCATGCCTGCATGCATACATGCATGAATGTATTCGGGAATTTATGTTGTGCATGGGGCTCCAACTTGGTTCTGTCATGTTTGGTTGTATGAGAGCCAAAACATGGGGGGTCTGGGTGGTGGGCTAAATGGTATGAAATGTTTCCGGCCATCAATGTACATTGTGTAGGAGCGACCTCGGTGAGTCAGTGCAACTGAATGCAGCAAACGCAAGTCCCAGTGCACTCAGTCTGTGAGTGACACATTGGGGGTGTTGTCGCACGATGCGCACACGGTGCTCGCGAAATGAGTGACACCTGGGGGCTGTTGCCGCACGGTGCGGCGTTGCCTGGCACCTTTTTGATGCTTCCGGAGATTTTGCCCAATGAAGAGGCCCTCTCAAAACCACTATGGCAGGTGTTTATGGAGGCTTGTGGGTGGTTCCTAGAGGCACCTGGATGGTGCCTGTTGCTTCTTGGTGGCTTCCAGGTGTTTGCAGTTACTTTCTGGTGACTTGCTGGGGGCACTTAGGTGGTTGCTGTTCAGCCCTGGTGGCTTCTGCATGGTTACTTTTATTTCCAGTGGCTTCTGGATGGTGGTCTCTGTTAATTCTTGGTGGAGCGCAGCAACCTCGTGGATGTGACTCCCCATCCATACTCATGCAATTGTAGAAAACATGTGCACCAGGGATGACCCAGGACAAAGTAATGGACAGAAAACGTGACCATTTGGGGCACAACAACATGCAGAAATAGGCGGTAGCAGGTAAGATGCAGTTGCAGGCACCCCAGCACAACACACAACACTGTGCCTTTGAGCCTGCAATGTGGCAAAAAGTAGCACCCATGTTAACCGACATGAGAAAAACTTTGCACGGTGCGCTTACAAAAATCCAAAAATCCAAAAATTGCAATGGCACTGTACAGTGCACACACAACATAGGCACATTGCATGCACGGCGCATGGTACATAGCCACTTTCGAATAGGGAATCAGTTTAATAGAAAGGGCATAGAGTTGTCAGTGAGAGTGACAGCGTAAAATGATACTAAGGGGTCAGTTTTCTCCCCTTTCCTCACCCTTCGGCTCCAACCCCACACCAACAACTGCCACATTATGTGCCGTGCCCTCAGCACTCTGCACTGATCATAGGAAATTGCTGGATGCCCATTATGCTCTTTGCCCCCCGCCCCTGCAAGCCACAAACGCATCTGCATGGAGATCACGGATGCCCCACAGACCTGGCATGTTGTTTATTGGTCTCGAATTATTGTGCGCACAAGTCTGCCCCAACAGTGTCCATACCATAAACCAGCAAGCGGGTTGGTCTTAAGGTTCCAGTGGTTGGGCACAACAAGTCCATGTAAACGAAACAGCATGAACACAAAAGCCGCTTCAGTGGTCTGCAAATTTTGTGTGCACACACAATGTACATGCCAACAAAGCGGCCACAGAGTAACACGGCAGGTAGACTTTGAGCATCCCCATGCATCGTGTGTCTTGTGTCCATGCACCGTGCGTGCGTGATGTTCTTGGTGCTTGGTCCCACAGGGTTGCTGTGGAACCTTGCCACTGAAACCCCCCCTCCCCGCCCCGCCACTCATTCCCCCCAGAGTGCGCGACGCTCCCTCCAACCCAGGGAGGAACGGTCATCAAATGAGCCCCCCCCCCCCCCCCGGGACCATTAGCGAGGACCCAAATCTGACCTTTCCACTGCAACTCTCTTGGAACCAGCGGAAAAACTGCCGTCGGCGCATTTGTCCGCGGGGAGTTAATGGAACTGTGGCCCGGGTGTGCCGGAGTAAGCGAGGTTATGAAGACAACTTTGAAAAGGGCAGTCATGAGGGACTAGTGTGCGTTGGGAAACTCATGGCGTGCCTGTGGAGCTTGGTGAGGTCAGGAGCTGCAGCACTGCACCAAGCATCAGGATCCTGCCTGTCCACAGTCATTGCTTACAGACCAGTCGAACGAAAACAACATCAGCAGCAAAAAAAGCAGCAGCAGCAGCAGAACCGAAACAACAAAAATCAAAACAACAACAAGAAACACAACAGCACCAACAATAACGGAAACTCCACGGTGGTCCCACCAGCACACTGAATATGACATCCAGAGACTGATATTCATCCTCTTTCCCGCGGACCTCCATCAAATATCTTTTTGTAAATGAGCCTTGTTGCGTGTTGCCTTTGGCACTGCATGGGACGTGACACACACACGGCGAGAGGGACCAAGAGACAGGGTTTGGGCTCGGGTGTGTGTGCGGGCGACAATCCCATGAACGCGGACGAAGCTGATTGAGGCAGGGATGATGAATTCAGGGGTGACCACTCCACCGCAATTCTCCTTCTCAAACGGTCAGCACGTTGAAAACAAAAAGCTGCCATCAACGCCTTGATGACGGCCTTGGGCCTAAGCCTGTTTAACCCACCCCAGCAGCAAAAGAACACCCGCCACCTGCATGGAGCACCTTGTTGTGCCAGGCACGTGGCCGCACAGACAGACACAAATATATTCCCCTTGAGTACCACCCCCCCCCTGTCCTAACACAGGCCAGGTACTGGTTCAGGGGGGGGAAAGTGTGGAACCACAGGGTCGCCGTGTTTGGACACGCCCGTGTTACGCGTGGCGGGCACCACGGAACACATGTTGCAGACATACGCCAACTTGTTCATGACTACAAAAAGGTGTTCAACGGGCCAGCGTACACGCCACAACACAAGAGCACAAGAGTTACAGCTGCACGAACACTTTTGACACCCATATGGACCCTTCCTGCACCTGCACAAAGCTACAAACCACATTCTCTGTTGGATTGGAACCGCAAAAACGATGATTCCAAAAAAGGCCCAAAAGTGTGGAAACATGGGGCCGCCGTGTTTGGACAAGCCCGTGTTAGGACAGGGGGGGGGGGTACATACATCCCAAAACAGGACATGTGAGTCATGACCACAGGTGGCCTGCAGCGCTCTGTTGGTGCACATGGCGCAGGACAGAGAACCTGAAGTGCAGCTGGGGCTCACGGAAATGTTTGCAGATGTGGACTGCTGTTGTTTCGGTTGGGATTACTGGCAATGGCCAACAAAATGAGAAGAGTGACGGGGTTGAGGAGCGGTACGTGGTGGCAGCGGCAGCTGACGGGTTTGGGTGTGTTTTGTGGAGGACTACTGTTTGCGCGACGTCACCAATGTTGTTGCACCTTTGACCCAGTTGGGTCCTCCCAAGGGGATGGACAAGACGAATACACACCACTCCAGCGGATGGAGCATCAGATACAGCGCGGCGCAACTTGCCTTTATTTTTTTGGGCTGACTCGAAGTGTTCACGAGTACTCAAGAAAGTTCTTGGAAATTGGGCGACTCACGTATATGATACCTGGATATATGGATCCCTGTTAGACAGGGCACAGGGCGCAGACCCATAGCTCACATACAAGGAAGAGGAGGCGCTCTCTATTGCGGGAGGAAACTGCCACGCCTTAACGGCAAAGGCCATCAGATATGACGCAGCGCAACTTCTCATGCAACAAAGAACCTGTCCAGAGGAGGTGGGGACTGTATGCCTACAGTAGTTGGGCTCTTGCTCATGCCGCAATCACCTTTTTGCAAGAAAAGCCCCAGAAAGGGTGCACGGTTGCAGTGCTCTTCAGGTGGGAATGGCGGGGGGGTTTGACTGATCAGGACTGGGCTATGAAAAGCAAACCCTTGAAAGCCTGCAAGCATAGTGTGCCCTGCACAGGGACTGCCGGAACGTGCTCCACGTTGTCGTGGTGGACACCATATGCCACGTCCCATGGCCCGCGTTGGCGGCGGTGTGTGCGGGGCCATAAAGCAACGGATGCAGAGCTCACATATGCCCCAGTGTCACAGGCATATGGTCATCGCCACAAACTTCAGTTCAATGTTTGACCTTCTGCTTTGCAGTACACCTCAAACGTGGGCCGAATGTTGCCTTGAGCTCACCGCAGTCAGCGGCTATCGAATGTTTCTTGGCCCGTTTGGATAGGCCTACAAGCCTACACCCCCATTGGGTCGGTTAGGCAGGTATCCCAGAATAGCAAAAGCGACGGCTCCACGGCAGGCCAACCGGGACTTGGGCTCGAACCCGTGTTCTGTGGCGTGTGTGTGCAGTGCATTTCCGGTTTGCTGCTTGGCCGTCACCAATATAACCGTTTTCCCAACTGTCCGCTCCCGTTTCCCAGTTTGCCTCCCCGGGGGGGGGGGCATTGCTGAGGAAGGGTGCCGGCTGGTACTTCAGCATGCACGCCCCCCTCCCCCTTGCACAAGCACGCTGAAAATCAGGAAAAGGTCAGACGGGTCACTGGGCTTAGACAGGGCAGTGCCAATAGAGGAAACCTATAAGAGTGGTCAGAAAAACGACGGTCAGACGGGTCCCCGTGCTCAGACAAGGCAGTGCTTGCGCAAGTGGGGGGGGGGGGGGCACCGGTTTGAGTTATGTTCCAAAGCACTTGGGAAAGGTACTCTGGGTAGGTGAGCATGTAACAGTTGTCCCTCGAGTCACGGGTGCTGCTTCTGCTCTTCGCATGGGTTGGCTGAGTAATCGAGATTCCCGGGCGACCTCCGACAGCCCCCAGGGGCCCTTGGGCTGTTGTTGGGTGATTATTTGGTGACAATGGGAGTACATATAAACCCATGGGGAGCCATGATGATGATGGATCTGATGGATGATTGTGAAGTCAGCCACTTTGGGGTTCATTTGGTGCCACCCACGGCGGGGGCGACCCCTCTGTTCTGGTAGCCAACTACCCCCCCAACTAACTGTTGGCCGGAGGGGGCAAGGTGGCTACATAACCCCACTGGGCGCCTTCGGCGCCCGTTGGCACCTTGGGCTCATACCTTTGCCAACTAACTGTCGGCCGGAGCCCCTTGGGGGGGGGGGGGGTAGTTGGCCTCCTAGGACCCGCGGAGTCCCCCCCCCCCCCGGGGTGCCACCCCCCCATATCGGCGCTGCCGATGATGCACAGTCAGTCATTCCCATGAGAGTGAAGTTTGGAGGGTGCTCACCACCACCGATATGGGAAGTGCAACAGAGGAGGGCGGGGGGTGTTCCGGATCACGAAATATCATCCATCGGTGGTGTGCAGCACTTCCAGGCATTTTGCCATTGATTCTTTTTCTCTCTTTTTGTGTTGAGGGGGCGGGGGAAGACAAGGGCACGCACATCTCTGTAGCACCCCCCCCCCATTTTTAATAGCTACGCAATAGTACACAATTAATTCGGTCCCTACGCCTACTGTAGCTTGGACAAGGGCGTGGCTATTACAAGGGGGGGGGGGGTACTTCCGACGTCTGCGAGGCCGCCAATACTCCACCCAATTCTGCATCCTCCCCTTGGCACTGGGCCCAGCAGCTAGCCGCCTGCTGCTTGCTCTGCCCCACCCTGCCCCTGTCCCTGGGGTGGAAGAAAAGAGGTTCGCTCAGGGGGGGGGAGGGGTCATTGGAGCCCATTTTCCATACCACGAGACGGGGGTTTCTAATGGGCTGACGGGGGAGGTTGGGGGGGGGGGGGGTTCTGACATATATGGCTCAAAATGATGCCCACAATGCGCTGATCATTCATCACGGGGGGGGATTTTTCGGGGAAAAAAATCCTGCGGGCCGCTTTGCAGCGCAGGTGGTGAGTCACCATTAGAGTTTTTAGACCAGCCCCTTTGGAATGGCCTATCACGAGAGCCCCTCTCCCAACCCCCCCCCCCCCCCCCGCCCTCACTCAGGGGACCCCAACGACCCTGCCTGCCCCGCGCGCAAACCTTCTTTCGCCCTCCCCTGCTGCACCTCAAAACAACATTCGTCTTTGCATACCACACTCACCACCCGTTACCAAGCGCGTCTGCCGGCTCCCTGCCTCGTGACAGGGGCTCTTGACTCGCCACCTCCGGCAGTGGTCTCCTCCGTGGCTGATGGCCTCCCACAGACGCTGCAGTACCGGAAGGTACGCGAGGGGTAGGGTGTGCGGCCTCGCGTGCTGCAGGAGAAGGACGTGCTCGGAGCCAATCACCTCGCAGAGGTTGTTAGATCAAAGCCAGGCAGGCGTATATATGGGGAAAACGCCACATACCCCCCATTTTGGGCCTATTCGCGTACCCTACCCCAAGGGGTTGAATTGTTAGTTTAACCCCTTGTAAAATCATTATTTTGTCCAATAAACGCATCCCCCAATGAGTTTTTGGTCCGGACCCCCCCAGACCCCCCCCACTTGAAACCCACTTTTTAGGGGGGGGGGTGGGGGTGGGGGGGTGGGGGGGTGGGGGGGGGGGGTCAAAAATGTCGAAAAAATGACCCCCCCTTTTTTTGGGTCGAAAATCATGAATCTTTTGGTTTTTTTCGATTTTGAGCCGAAAAAGTGTTTCCGGGTCCCGACTCCATAGGGTTTGTATGGGGCGGAGTGGGACGAGCGCTTATGCAGTTTATGCACTTTTCAGCCATTTTTGGTATGTTGGCGGTTTTGGCGACCTCGGTGACCCCGTGGTACCCACCCTGAGGGGTGCGAGTGGGGATGTTGTGACAGTATATGCCTACTAGGATACGAATGGACGTTTTTTTTGCCGTGTCTGCCCCTGCTTATGGCCGTTCACAACCCGTGCCAAAGACGCGAAATGACTGTTTCCACCAATAATGGCCTAGTGAATGGGGAGGTACACAACCTGCTGATGCAGTTTTTCACCCCAGGCAGCTCAAAAATCGAAGTTTTCGAAACTTGTTTTTTTGATATTGTGACCACCCAAAATGACATTTCAAGCTATGCAAAGCATGTTTTAGGCCGTATTTACGTGTTTTCACCCTATTTGGGTGTTAGTTCCGGGGGGGGGGGGGGTCTCCCAAGGGACGGGTGCACAACCTGCTTATGCAGTTTTTCACCCCGGACAGCTCAAAAATCGAAGTTTTCGAAACTTGTTTTTTTGATATTGTGACCACCCAAAATGACATTTCAAGCTATGCAAAGCATGTTTTAGGCCGTATTTACGTGTTTTCACCCTATTTGGGTATCAGGTCGGGGGGGGGGGGGGGGCTCCCAAGGGACTGGTGCACAACCTGCTTATGCAGTTTTTCAACCCGGACAGCTCAAAAATCGAAGTTTTCGAAACTTGTTTTTTTGATATTGTGACCACCCGAAATGACCATCCAAGCTATGGAAAGCATGTTTTAGGCCGTATTTACGTGTTTTTTCACCCTATTTGGGTATCAGGTCGGGGGGGGGGGGGGGGGGGGCTCCCAAGGGACGGGTGCACAACCTGCTTATGCAGTTTTTCACCCCGGACAGCTCAAAAATGGAAGTTTTTGAAACTTGTTTTTGTGATATTGTGATCACCTAAAATGACCATCCAAGGTATGTAAAGCATGTTTTAGGCCGTATTTACGTGTTTTTCACCCGATTTGGGTATTAGGTCCAAGGGGGGGGGTCTCCCAAGGGATTGGTACACAACCTGCAGTTTGTCACCCTGGGCAGCTCAAAAATCGAAGTTTCGAAACTTGTTTTTTTGATACCGTGATCACCTAAAATGATCATCCAAGGTATGTAAAGCATGTTTTAGCCGGTATTTATGTAGTTTCCACCCTATTTTGGGTGTGTGTTGCTTGCGGTAGATTCTCTGCGAGGTGGACTTGCCGAAGGCAATAGAATCACCTCGCAGAGGTTGTTAGATCAAAGCCAGGCAGGCGTATATATGGGGAAAACGCCACATACCCCCCCATTTTGGCCATTTTGGGCCTATTCGCGTACCCTACCCCAAGGGGTTGAATTGTTAGTTTAACCCCTTGTAAAATCATTATTTTGTCCAATAAACGCATCCCCCAATGAGTTTTTGGTCCGGACCCCCCCAGACCCCCCCCACTTGAAACCCACTTTTTTCAGGTTTTGAGGGAGGGGGGGGGTGGGGGGGGTGGGGGGGGGGGTCAAAAAATGACCCCCCCTTTTTTTGGGTCGAAAATCATGAATCTTTTGGTTTTTTTCGATTTTGAGCCGAAAAAGTGTTTCCGGGTCCCGACTCCATAGGGTTTGTATGGGGCGGAGTGGGACGAGCGCTTAATGCAGTTTATGCACTTTTCAGCCATTTTTGGTATGTTGGCGGTTTTGGCGACCTCGGTGACCCCGTGGTACCCACTTTGAGGGGTGCGAGTGGGATGTTGTGACAGTATATGCCTACTAGGATACGGAAGGACGTTTTTTGCAGTCTCTAGCCTTGCTTAGGGCCGTTCACAACCCGTGCCAAAGACGCGAAATGGCTGTTTTCCACCAATAATGGCCTAGTGAATGGGGAGGGACACAACCTGCTTATGCAGTTTTCACCCCGGACAGCTCAAAAATCGAAGTTTTCGAAACTTGTTTTTTTGATATTGTGACCACCCAAAATGACCATCCAAGGTATGTAAAGCATGTTTTAGGCCGTATTTACGTGTTTTTCACCCTATTTGGGAATCAGGTCCGGGGGGGGGGGGGGGGGGGGGCTCCTAGGGGATTGGTACACAACCTGC
>OZ038381.1:4770181-4827681 GCA_964036045.1 Eutreptiella sp. 'Long Island Sound 2002'
GGCGTATATATGGGGAAAACGCCACATACCCCCCATTTTGGGCCTATTCGCGTACCCTACCCCAAGGGGTTGAATTGTTAGTTTAACCCCTTGTAAAATCCTTATTTTGTCCAATAATCGCATCCCCCAATGAGTTTTTGGTCCGGACCCCCCCAGACCCCCCCCACTTGAAACCCACTTTTTAGGGGGGGGGGGTGGGGGTGGGGGTGGGGGGGTGGGGGGGTGGGGGGGGGGGTCAAAAATGTCGAAAAAATGACCCCCCCTTTTTTTGGGTCGAAAATCATGAATCTTTTGGTTTTTTTTGATTTTGAGCCGAAAAAGTGTTTCCGGGTCCCGACTCCATAGGGTTTGTATGGGGCGGAGTGGGACGAGCGCTTATGCAGTTTATGCACTTTTCAGCCATTTATGCTATGTTGGCGGTTTTGGCAACCTCGGTGAACCCGTGGTACCCACTCCGAGGGGTGCGAGTGGGGATGTTGTGATAGTATATGCCTACTAGGATACGAAAGGACGTTTTTTGCCGTGTCTACCCCTGCTTATGGCCGTTCACAACCCGTGCCAAAGACGCGAAATGACTGTTTCCACCAATAATGGCCTAGTGAATGGGGAGGTACACAACCTGCTTATGCAGTTTTTCACCCTGGGCAGCTCAAAAATCGAAGTTTTCGAAACTTGTTTTTTTGATATTGTGACCACCCAAAATGACATTTCAAACTATGCAAAGCATGTTTTAGGCCGTATTTACGTGTTTTTCACCCTATTTGGGTGTTAGGTCGGGGGGGGGGGGGTCTCCCAAGGGATTGGTACACAACCTGCTTATGCAGTTTGTCACCCTGGGCAGCTCAAAAATCGAAGTTTTCGAGACTTGTTTTTTTGATACCGTGATCACACAAAATGATCATCCAAGGTATGTAAAGAATGTTTTAGCCGGTATTTATGTAGTTTCCACCCTATTTTGGGTGTGTGTTGCTCGCGGTAGATTCTCTGCGAGGTGGACTTGCCGAAGGCAATAGAATTTTTGAAACTTGTTTTTCTGATATTGTGACCACCTAAAATGATCATCCAAGGTATGTAAAGCATTTTTTAGGCCGTATGTACATCTTTTTCACCCTATTTGGGTATTAGGTCCCGGGGGTGGGGGGGGGGGGGGTCTCCCAAGGGATTGGTACACAACTTGCTAGTGCAGTTTTTCACCCTGGGCGGCTCAAAAATCGAAGTTTTTGAAACTTGTTTTTTTGATACCGTGATCACCTAAAATGATCATCCAAGGTATGTAAAGCATGTTTTAGCCGGTATTTATGTAGTTTCCACCCTATTTTGGGTGTGTGTTGCTCGCGGTAGATTCTCTGCGAGGTGGACTTGCCGAAGGCAATAGAATTTTCTTTCTTTTGGGGGGGCGGGGGTTCAGGCCATGGCAAGCTGGCACAGCACGCTCACCAGAAGGCACTCATGTCATGTCTTCCCAGCAAGGTTGCAACCTACACCAGTAAAGAACCAGGGCCCAACGCCCTGTGCTACACATTGGGCGATTGGGTCCTGGCGATTGTTTTCGAGTAGCAAAACTTGCAGCACGGATACAATAAGGACAGCCCGACCACCGAGTACACCAAGGTGATGAACCAGAAGCAGACGTTGTGCAGTGTTGCATCACAAGCGCCGGTTGGCATTCCATACGTCCACACGCTGCCGATGATGAACCACGTAAGATAAAAGATCGCAGCAATGCAGATGATACTCGACATTAGCACTATAAATGGAGAGTAAGACTTTGAGCCTTGGGAAGCTCTTAAGCCCTTCCGTTTCAAGCCGCTGCTGATGAATGATAGACCCAGCAACGCCAAAGCGCTGAAAGAATTCACAAGGGCCCACAATGCCAGTGGATGCTCACACGGCTCATCCTTTTTCACCAAGTATAGCCACAACCATAGGCCTCCAAACATACTGGTGCAGCAACCGTGGCAAGCTTTTGTGCAAACTTGGCCGGGCTTGGACTCGGCAACATGTGCTGGGGAACTCACACTTTGCAATGCATCCATTGAATCGTCGCCTTGGCCCACTTGGCCCAGGATTTGGATTTGGGGAACCACGGGAGTGCCTTCCGCGTCCCCACTACAACACAAAGAGTCCGAAAAGGGAAGCTCACGCTCACTGTGCATACGGGCGTGACGTGGGGCCTTGGAGTCGCAATATGGGGTGGTAGGCTCGCAATCTTCAGACTCAGTAGAATCTTCTTTGAAACTCGCAGCATTGCCATCCATATCAATGCCCAAAGGGCCCATCAGAAGACGACAACGATCACTGCACAAAGGAGTGAGTGTTCTCTTTAGCCAGTGAGGCACCACAGCCAAAGCTCCGATTCCATCACTCCAATCCTGGCATAATCCTGGCATTCGCCTAGGGCCGGTGCTTTGGATACGTGACTGGGAACTAGAGATGAAGCGGAGATTAAGCCCAGATTAATTCCAGATTAAGCCCAGATTAAGCTGATTAAGCCCAGACTAATCCCAGATTAAGCCCAGATTAAGCTGGGAGATTAACCGCAGACCAAGCCCAGATGAAGCCCAGATTCTTCTGAGATTCTTCTGAGATTAAGCCCAGATTGAGCCCAGATTAAGTCCAGATTAAGCTGCGTCAAACACAATGCAAGCATGCACAGCAGAGGCTCAACAGCTGAACAGCATGTAATCCAAAGAACCGCACAGAGCGTGAGAATTTTCGATTTTCGGCACAACACAATGCAGGCAAATGCTATCACTATGTCACTCCCTCCCTCAATTTCCGTTGCCCCTCCTGGTACCACTTCTTGACTAAGCACAGCGGGACGTCAGATAGCTGCTTAGGTGCAGCCTTTGGGATTTAAGTAGCCCAAGTCTTTAAAAAGTTCTAAACCGTCTTGGATACTCTACCGTCTCTGCTTCAACGGAGGCTCTGGTTACCACGACTCAAGAGCAAAGCAAACAAAGCACATGCAAAAGAGCCAAGTGGCCTGAGCGAAAGCTTTCTGCAGAGATGCGGATGGTTCACAGAGCGACGTGTGCTGCATGCAGTACAATATCACCCCATTAACCCCATGAATAATCCAAAATCGTAAAGTCATATGACTCTTGGCTACCGGAGGAAATTCAGGGCCAAGGCACACAGGGTGCGGCAGGGGAAGGAGAAGGCAGGTCTAGGGAGTGGGGCAGATGCAGGGCGAAGCACGGTGCAGGACATGGTCTGGATGTCGGCCTGGTGTGTGGTGCAACGTGGGCAGTGTGCACAAGGTGTGTGCTGAGCTTTTTGGGCGCGTGTGCCTGGTGGATACTCTGGCTCTAGCTCCAGTGGCTACCCTGTGGGCAGTCCTGAGCGCCAGTAGGGCATGTTATAGGCCTGAGGCATGCAGCACAGGCTGTTCCACCCCCCATTTTGACAGGTGTCTTGCAAGCTGTGGTTTCCATCTGGAATGGGCATAACCTTTGCGGACCATTTCCCTTTTCACCACCTCAATGTTATGCTGCAGATCACAGGGTGTGACCCTGAAATATGTGGCCCATTTAGCCTGGGATGGGACAAGTGAGCGCAGCGTACGCAGGGCTTTAGCACAGTGGCGGTCAGGATAACGGTACAGACGTTGGTGGTCGTTCACAAATTTTCGACTTTTATCAGCGAGTGTGAGGGAGATTTGCTGGACACCCTGTGGTCGGTGTAAGCGCATGTGGCACTGGAGTGAGTCCCACTCATCACCCTCCCCTTCAACCTGGAGATCAAGGTTATACATCCCTTCAAATGACTGCTGTAGCGTGTGTATGTCCTGACCTTCAAATTTCAGACCTTCGAGATTATCCCGGAACCGTATGGGCTGGGCAGGCAGGTGGAGAGGGTGGAGTTGTGTGCGGTGATGCAGTGCATATGGTCGAACCGTTTGATAATATAGATGTTCACGCTGGATGCAGAAACCACAGGCAAGGGGTGCAGAGCAAGTGCCGCCGATGGCTACCCCACGCAGTTGGCGCATGAGTGTGGAACCCAAGAGGAAGAGGTCGTTGGCTTCAAGATCAAATTTCACAAATTTTTTGACATCCGTGAACGTGATTTTATGGAACAGTTTGCTGTCGCCTCCCCCTCCGACGCGGTCTAAATGTTTATCGAAACGGTTGATGTAAAACACCATACAATCACCTCTAGCATGACGTGTGTGGACCAGTTTTTCCCAGATCTGGTCGTGGATGAAAATGATCGCATCATACACAGATGTGCGATTGAGGGAGGGAAACCTGTCTTTCACGTCCAACTCCCAGAAAGACACAGCAAGGTCCGCAAACCGGGGGTCACGGGCGTGCTCTTGGAGTCGGGAGTTCCAATACCTAACGGCTGAGGAGCTCTTTAGTGTGGGGCATCTCTAGGCTGGGGAGGTGGATAGGGCAGAGATTCACGAGGAGTGTGAGGCACCGGCCAATGAGACGGCCATACCAGCGCATGGGGTGGCGGTAGTGGCTGAAAAGTATTCGCCATTTCAAGATGTTGAGGAATTCATCACTTTTATTTTTGGGCAGGCAAAAGGAGATGGGTGCACTTTTGGATTTACCGGACCGCCAAAATTGCGCCAAGTCGTACTTGACAACAAGGGACCATAGTTCATCAAGTGCGGCAGAATGTGCTTCCTGAAGTGAAGGATATTCACGCAGGACAGCAAACTGTCTGGGGTCCGAGTACAGGGTGGAAATGGATTGGTAGTAAAGTGTAGGGCACATTGCCATAATGCGGCCGGTATTCTTGTCGCAAGGTAGGAAAATCCACCGGCGTGCTGAGTGTTTAAAAGCTTTAATTGGCCCGGATTTGAGGTACCATGGGGTACATGCTGTAGCAGACTTCCACAGTGACTTGAGCTCTGAGAGCACGTCAGAATATAGCCGGGATCCCTCAATGGACAGGTCCAGGTGGTTCGGCAATATTTTACATAGGAAGTGGCGCAGGGATTGGACTGCGAGTTGGTGTACCTCATCCCACGTAGGGGCAACCTCGTTGTTGGCATTTTGTAGGAGGATGGGTGCATGTTTACCGAAGAGGAGGTGGAGTATCCAGGGTGCGCGTGCAATAACATGTCCCTGAGTGAGTGGGAAGCCATGTTGTCCAGCTAGTGTTTCACAATCACATGCACGCTGGCCCAAACGGTGCGCCTCTGAGAGGGAGGTGCGTATTTGCCTTTGGCTTATCAGTGTTGAAACTGACTGGGGGCGCGTGTATGATATTTGGAGGACACTGGAAAGATAATGGCGGAAGGGGAGGGGCAGGGGTAAGAGGCTCCGACTGGCGTCCAATGGTCCCAGGTTGGTGTCCGGTGTTTTGGTGAGGTTGAATAGAGTGACTAAGGCCCAACCAAACAAAGGTTTGTTAATGAGTGTGACCGAGTAGACCGGAACCTCGTACCCCGGCGTCCGTCAAGCAATAGATTTTCTGGGCAGCCTGCCCGCCGCTTGTTGACACCCTTGCCTACCCTGTTCACCCTAAAGAATATGATGACTGCGTTGTTCATGATGCCTGGGCTGCAGAAACTGATCCAGGGGAATCAGATGAAGGTGAGGACAAAGGTAAATTGACAGCGGCCCAAATCAGAAATTCTTTTGTGGAACTCTGCTATTCAGGTTACATGGCCGCTGTAAAGCGTGTGAATGTCCTGTTGTACTAGAGTTGCCCTATTTCAGACCCTACCATGTTCAATTGATTTTGGCTGAGGAGTTGGTGCTTGTTTGCCTGTTGGAGTAGTTGTCCAAAATTTAGACCGTGCGAATCGCTTACTTGACAAGGCACCGCAACAATGGCTGCGCAAGATACGCTGCCTGAGTCAATGCCCTACCATATCCACAGGGACTAAAGGTAGATGGATCTACGTCATGTGGAATCCCTTCTCACCGCTGCTCTATGTCGGACAGACAGGGGCCCGGCGGCTGGAAAAAATGCTCATTGAACGTTGGAGACAACACCGACAAATGACCCGACGATGGGCACACTGGTTTGCCCGGCGCAACTGCCGCATAGGAAAATTTTACTCACACCTTTTCCATACTGGCTTCCAAAACTGGTTCATTTTACCGCTGCAGCAATGTTCCCCGCTGGATCGCCAGACTTGGTGCCCAGCTCAATACTAAAGACACCCCGCGCTTTTGTCGTCGGTACCAATTGCTACTGGGAGCGAAAATTTTAAATGCAACTCCACCCAATGAACTTCTTTCCACGGCCCAGCGCATTATCTCTCAGCGCCACTGCACTGTCCCACTGCCCCAGCAACTTGACGTGTTAGCCCAAGGAAAGAAACTGTTCAATGGTCCCCTCCGCAGCAAACTTTATCAAGCTGTCAAATTACACGTTGAGCGCGATACTGAGCTGTATTTGCCCTCATGCGTCTCACTGAAAATTCCATCTATGCCTTTTGATTCCCCTGCCAAACTACGCAAACTGATGGAAACCTTCCTGCATGACCTATGCTCAAGCCCAACGGTGCTCGCCTTGCGTAGAGGCAATAGTTTCCACCATGCCATGGGGTAGTTGTTAGAGAGGAGCACATGGGCGACCTTGCAGACATTCATGGTGAAGGAGTGGGAAACATGGTTTGACCGGTGGTGCAGACATTTGGCAACCAGGTGAGCAGGTGAGCAGGTGAGTAGGTAAGCAACCAGGTGAGCAAGCAAGGAAAAGGAATGTACAAACAGACGTAAAGGTATGGGACTTGTTGTTTTGTGGTTTGATAGGGGAGTAAATTGGCAAACATGTTGGCAGCCCAGCAACCGCAACCACCCTTTATTCAAGAGTTCTTGAAGACCATTGAAGATGCCTGGGAACAGCAAGGGAAAGTGTAGTAGGTAGTCCGCGGATCACTGATCCGCGGGGGTCCAAAACCCCCCCCTCCCCCCCCAAAATGATCCACGGATCACGGATCACCTACCCCATAACCCCCCCCCCCACTGCCTAGCAAAATGATCCACAATTTCCCAAACCATCCATGCAGACACCTGATGATCCAACGGGTAGTAACAGTAACACATAGTGCAAGTACAAAGCACCATATTGATCCACCAATTTGTGTAAAAAAATGATCCAAAAATGTAAGTTCCAAAAAAGAAATGACACAAATTGGTGGATCATTTCTTTTTTGGAACTTTTTTTTTGAATCATATTTTTTCCACACAAATTGGTGGATCATTTCTTTTTTGGAACTTACATTTTTGGATCATTTTTGGTTCGCTAAGTTCCAAAAAAGAAATGATCCACCAATTAGTGTGGAAAAAATGTGATCCAAAAATGTAAGTTCCAAAAAAGAAATGATCCACCGATTCATGTTCACAAAAATGATCCAAAAACGCAAATTCCAAACATAAGTGTGACATAGTGCAAGTACAAAGCAACATATTGAACCAACAATGTGTATTATACATGATCCAAAAATGTAAATTCACTTGTTCCAACAATTTGGCTTCCAAAAAATGATGCACAAGTCCACAAGACCATTGGGAGCTGCGCCTAGCCGCGGCTGGGTGGCTGGGAGGCTTTGGACCCCCCCCCCCCCCCCTGGCTGGGTGGCTGGCTGGGTGGCGCGCCCCCGGAAAACAGCCAAAGTACGTAGTGCACCATTGTACCGCCTCTTCTCACACATGGTATGGGTATTGAGATGGGTTTGCAAGGGTGGGGGGGGTCGGCCACCTTTCAAGAACACCCTTACCTCATACTCCAAGTTGCCTTGCCTTCGGAACCTCCCATAAAGACCAAGAACACAAAACATAGAATCACCACATCAGACGTATGTTCAACTGCAAATGTCGTTGTTACCGATGTAAACCTTAGAGTACACAATTGTCCTCCGAAATGTATACTATCCATATTGCAATATATTCCTTTGGCGACGCGTACGGTTGTCCGCAGCGGACACACAGGCGGACAGCAAGTTTACCCACTTCGCTCACTTCGCGATGAAGAAAATACTGTTTTCCGAACTGTTTACAGCACTTTACTCACTTCGCTCACTTCGCTCACTTTAGCACGTGTCCGGATGTCCGGTCATGTGTCCGGACAAGTGCTAAAGTGAGCGAAGTGTTGTAAAGTGAAGTGTTGTGTGTGTTGTGTGTTGTGTGTGTTTCTGTTTGTCATGATGCCTTCCACCCCCAGCCAGAGCCATCAAAGGGGTGGCCGTGTGCGGGGTCGTTAGCTCATATTTGATGAGGCCGGAGCTTCACGATGGGGAACTGCCCCCCACGCCCTATATGGCCGCGCGCACACATGTGCCATCTATGGTGGGTGGTAAGCCTCAAAGCACTCCACGTGGAGATGCACATCGCACTGCCGGCACTTCCAATGGGTCCGCTTTGAGCATTGGACGCAGTTGTTGCGCTGCTCAACCCGTTGGGGTACATGACATCCCGGGGACACTGATCTTGGCAGTGGGGGGAACATGCACCGTATCATTCTCCAGTGCCAGTCAAACAAGGTGTCTCCACCGTGCGCAAGCTTCGGGTTGTGGCACGTACTAAACGCGTTGACGGTGGCAAACTGCAACATCATCCTGTTCACAGCCTTGTACCACGCACTAAAGCGTTGTTCCTGCCTGTGTTGCAAGGTCAATTGGTTGAAGGAGTCTACACCTGGTGACAGCCGCCGGTATTGCCCCACCATGCTTGGTACCGTGCACTTCCCCGGGGTCCCATGTCACAGTTTGTTAGGAATGGCACACACCGGGCCGGCTTTTTCCCAACCTTTGGGTTCTTGAACACAGTCAAACTGTATCCATGCTCCACATTGACCACGCTATTTGTTTCACCCGGTCTCAATCCTGCCGACGCCTCCTCAACACCCAACTCCGAGCGCTTTGTTGGCATCAAGAATGGTCTCTTTTGATCCGCCAAGGTCGCAGCCACCTCATGAGAACCGAAGTATGTGTCCGCCACTAGCACACTATCCGACGGCATGACATCGGACCACAGTTGCACAACTTCGGCCGGTTGCATGTGTCCTGCATACAGGCTCTCCTCGATATCAACCTCGTTTTTGGCAGCACCACAGTACAAGTACACATGCCAAGCTTACAAATCCTGAGCATCAACTAGGTAGTAAAGTTTGATACCTATGGGGTGCGGTTTTCGGGGTATGAACTGCCGGATCCAGGCAGCCAATAGGCCCTTGTGCGGGACCACGGGTTCATCCCCCGTCATGACTGCACCGGGTTGCCATGCGGCTTGCCAGTGCTGGACGCACAATTGTATCAGAGCTTGTGTGACCGGAGTTGCTAGCCGATTCAATGTGTAGAACACATGACGGGCTCTGAGGTTTGGCAGGTAGGGGTTGTAAGCGATGCTTTCCTTGTCCCACACGTCGTCCACCCGACGAGGTTGCACCATGCCGAGCCCCATGCGGAAGGCCACATACCGGGGCAGTTCCGGTATGAGATCTTGGCGCCCGCGTGAGGTCAAACAAATCTCCATCCCCTTCATGATTGGGGCTAGCATGTAGTCCAGGACTGCTAGAGGGGAGTCCCCTGAGGGTATACCCGCTAGAAGGGTGCGGCCATGTGGTAGATTGGTTGTGAATGTGAACACTTTCTCATCTGGGGTCAATTGTTGTCCCGCCCAATGAGCGGTACATTATAAAACTGACTATTGAATTGTTTCTCAAACGTGTGCTGCACTTCGACTGGTGGGGGAAATACAATTGAATTGGTCTGCTTCTTTGTCATGGTGCCATTTCTGAGGACAAGGGAATGAGTGGGGCTGTACTACTTCGTTTGTCCGGACACATGTCCGGACAACGCATTTCGTTCACTTCGGTTCACTTCGCTCACTTCGCTCAGTTTGATCACTTTAGATTCTGTCCGGTCATGTGTCCGGACTAACCTACTTTGATTAACTTTGTCCATTTACCTCACTCTATTCACTTTACAGTCGATTGGGACATGTGTTCTGACTCAGCCACCTCGTTCGCATCGAGTCACTTTGCGCATTTCCCTCACTCTCATCTACATACTCGCTTCGTTCACTTCGGTTCACTTCACCCATTTCGCTCACTTCATTCACTTCACAGTGTGTCCGGACATGTGTCCGGACATACTCCCTTCGGTCACTTCGGTCACTTCGCTGTGTGTCCGGACATGTGTCCGGACATACTCCCTTCGGTCACTTCGGTCACTTCGCTCACTTTGCTCATTTTATAGTAACATCCGGACACGTGTCCGGACATCACTGTAAAGTGCTCGAAGTGAGCGAAGTGAGCGAAATTACCATTGTAAGATAGGACAAAGCACTGTGGCAGCACAACGCGGTTTCACCGTGCACAGAGAAGTGCTGCCTGTGCACAATGAAGTGCTGCCCGTGCACAATGAAGTGCTACCCGTGCACAATGAAGTGCTGCCCGTGCACAATGAAGTGTTACCCGTGCGCAATGAAGTGCTGCCCGTGCACAATGAAGTGCTGCCCGTGCGCAAAGAATTGCTGCCCGTGCACAATGAAGTGCTGCCCGGAAGTGCTGCCCGTGCACAATGACCTGTGCACAATGAAGTGCTGCCCGGAAGTGCTGCCCGTGCACAATGAAGTGCTGCCTGTGCGCAAAGAATTGCTGCCCGTGCACAATGAAGTGCTGCCCTTGCGCAATGAAGTGCTGCGCGGAAGTGCTGCCCGTGCACAATGACCTGTGCACAATGAAGTGCTGCCCGGAAGTGCTGCCTGTGCACAATGAAGTGCTGCCCGTGCACAATGAAGTGCTGCCCGTGCACAATGAAGTGCTGCCCGTGCATAATGAAGTGCTGCCCGTGCACAATGAAGTGCTGCCCGTGCACAATGAAGTGCTGCCCGTGCACAATGAAGTGCTGCCCGTGCACAATGAAGTGCTGCCCGTGCATAATGAAGTGCTGCCCGTGCACAAAGGAGTGATGCCCGTGCACAATGAAGTGCTGCCCGTGCACAATGAAGTGCTGCCCGTGCGCAATGAAGTGCTGCCCGTGCGCAAAGAAGTGCTGCCCGTGCACAAAGGAGTGCTGCCCGTGCACAATGAAGTGCTGCCCGTGCACAATGAAGTGCTACCCGTGACTCTTTGCATCCCAATTAATAATCGTCGAAATCTCAGATCACGTGATAGATACTGCATGCACCCAGTGCCACGTTGTACAAAACATGGGTGTAGACATAGAAAAACGTGTCGTACACACTATGGATGCAGACATATAAAAAAGAGCATTATGCCTCAGCCGGGGCATCCACGGCCCCACTGGCCACAACAAGTGGCCAGTGATCCCACACTCCCTTGGACAGGGTCGCCAGTGCCCCACCAAACTATACAATCGACGAATGAGGTACAGGCAGACCACGAAAATTCGCTGGCGACGAATGCGGCACTGGAAGTGCAGCACCAAACTGTACAGTTGACGAATGAGGCGCAGATAGACCACGAACATTTGCCGTCGACGAATGAGGCTCAGGCAAACCACGAAAATTCGATGGCGACGAATGCGGCACTGGAAGTGCACCACCAAACTGTGCAGTCAACGAATTAGTAGGGGTGCGCCCAGGCCGTACCCAGCTAGGGTGATTTGCCGAACTCCGAGCGTTTTCCGCCCGTGGGTCACAGTCGCGTCGATTTCTCAAGATTTTTTTGGGGTCTGCAGGATTTTTCTGGATAGATCTACATATTGAGAGCCAGGCTCTCGATTGATGCAAAAAAATCCAGATTTGGTGGTAAAAATCGCCAGATATCCCGCTGGCAACAGAGCGCCCTCAGGGGATGCGCTAAATGCGGCATTTGCCAAATGGCGCCACAGGTCACAGTGACAGCTCGTTTGAGCGCTACATAGCACCAAATCTTGTAAATCGTGGTTCTACGGGTAGCTACGGACCCAGGCTAGGTAGGAGGGACAATCCTGTGGGTTTTTTCTGGTTGGGCTCTTTTTCTGCCTTGGGCACTAGTGGTACCTCGTGCTTTTCACGACGGTTTTTGTGGTTTTTCCTAAGGGTGTCCATGGAAAACAACAACCTTGGTCTTGATGAAGGACAGTTTTCTTCGTCCTTCAAGTGGGCAGATTCCATGAGTCTCTGGTTGGCTCAAAAAGATCCTTTTGTGGCTACTCTACTCGATGAAACGGAGAATAGTGTGGCCTTGAGCAGGGAGCAGTCAAGCAGTTCAGAGGGACTGCTGTTTTCTGCTAGTGAGGTTGAAGACTTGGATAAAAGTTGCTGTTGAGGTATTTGCAAGTGAAAGATCGTAGGATCAGCAACGTTGCACCTCCCTCCTCCTTTGTTTCCATGAAAAATAAGTCACAAGAAGCTCAGGGCACTGTATCCATGCGAATTCTCTTTTCCTATTTCCGTCATCCCACCAAGCAGTTTGCACGAAAAATAGGCCGATGCCTGAACCTCTTGATCACCGAAGGCGTGAACTGCATGTGTACGCTGGAAATGCAGAATATGGACGGTATCATACCCTGGGTAGTACAGGTCAACAAACTAGCTGAATCTTGGACACTCCCCCGACCCCAAAACCACCGAACACACAGGTATGTGAAGTTTTTTGAGGTTGATGTCAAACAGATGTTCCCGCGCCTCCGCCGGGGAAACCCATCGGTAACACTCCAAACTGTGAAGTCATGCAAAACCAAAGACGTTGGTGTATGGGAGGCCGTCCTGCTCATCGTGAACTGGGTAGCTGAGGCTAAACATATTCGCATGAAAGCCAATGGTATGTGGTTCGGGATCCACGAACAAAAACACCTGGATGTCATCAGAAAAGCCTATGGAGACCAATACACCAACATCCCATGGCACCAGGTGGAAGCCTACCTCCGGTTCGAACTCTTTGCTAATGACTGTTTTGTGTTGGGATCGCGTGTCATGCGCCAACTCCTGGGCGTGGCAATCGGAGGGGTACTGTCCTCCCAATTCGCCACCATGTACTGCATGGCCCGCGAACACCTATGGGCACAACACCACGACTTCAAGGTACCATGGTCCCGCACACACCCTACACCAGGACCCCTGGGTATCACTGCCCCTCCCCTGCGGTACCGAGACAACTGTGGTGGAATTTGTGCAGGAAACCGCCCTGTGTCCAGAGTACAGGCATACTTCCAAAAAGTTTTAAACCTGGAACTCCAGTTTGAGGGAGAAGGCCAATCCTGGACCGTGCTCATGGCACACCTCACCCTCCACCCCTCCACATCACAAATCACCCTAACCTTTAAGAAAAAGGTGAACTGGGACGACCCGGCAGAGCGTCGCCTCGTGCGGTATCCAGACTACCACTCCCCCAATGCCAGGGACGTCGTACGAGGATTCACACCCAACTGCGCCCGGAATTGCCTAAAATATGCCATCCCACCCGACCAAACAACACACAACATACGTGAATTTGTACACGAAATGAACTTCAAGGGATACCCCTCCTCTTGGTGGGCACCAACACTCAGGCGGGTCATGCTGGACCCACTCCTCCCGGCGTGGGCCCCTTTCTGGACTGGCCCGACTGACCGAAGGTCGCTACTACAGCTCCTGGCCCTTTCCGACCAGGATGTCTAGAATAGCCCACCACACGTGGGCCTTTTTGGCCATCATGATTTGTGTTCGCATGAGTGTCTTACACACCAATGCACTCCCATGTCCCAACGTTTGCAAGTACGAAAGATGAGTCATATTCCTTTATCTACCAGGATACGGGGGGGGTTCGGAGGCTACGGGTGCCTTTTTTTTTCTCAACACCTATGGGGGTTTTTTGAGGTGGCGGATCTGGGCTACTTATTCGTTTTTTTCAATTCAACACGCATTTATTGATTTTGAGTGTTTTTGTGCATTTTTGTGTAAAGTGTAACCTCGTCCGTAGCCTCGGAGGACATAGCCTCCATGGTCATCATGGGTCCTCGGGGATACGCATAGTTGTCTGCGGCTACGGCTTGCTTTTTTCCGTATCCTCTGCCACTTTCCTCCGACAGTTCCATTTTTTGTCATGGACATGCCGGCACCGCCTTGCCCCGTCGATTACCACCTGGAAGGCGCCGAGCTGATGACCTGCAAGTTGTCGGACCTGGAATATGGGAGCTCCGTGGTGCTGCAGGTACCCCTTGCTTGCCTAATGGGTGTTGCACTGGAACAATGCACCGGGGTTACAGAAACCTGTCTGCGGCTACGCCTAAGGTTACGCTTCGGCACGTCCGGGGTTACGGAACGCTGTCTGCGGCTACGTGAGGGGTTACGTGTCTTGCCTCTTTCTTTGCAGACCAAGGAGCATAGCAACATCTTCGTCGCGGGCTGGATCAAGTCGCTCGGCAAGACGGTCCTACTTTTGGAGCTGGCCTGCTCCTACAAGCTCACCGGCGCCAAGGAGATCGACGTGCAGTCACTGGATGAGCTGGGCGACCGCAAGTTCATGAACACGCAGGTCCTCAACATTTGGAGCTGGTTTCGGCCGCTTCCGGAGAAGAAGAAGAAGAAGACCCAAGCCACCAGCAGCGCTCCCCCACCCAAGGAGGTCCTGGCCAAGCAGGCTCCGCAGAAGCCCGGGAAGGTACTGGCCCCAAGGCTCACGTCCGCTGAAGCAGCGCGCCAGAAGGCCAAGGTCCAGCAGCAGTCCGACGCAAGGGTTGCTGCCGCCGCCGCTGCCGCCGCTGAAGCCGAGCAGAAGGAGAAGGGCAAGAAGAAAAGGGAGGAGGAGGAGGCCAGGCTGAAGCGGTTGCAAGAAGCGAAGCGGTTGAAGGCACAAGAGCAGCACTTGAAGTTCATGGCACACCAGGCAGACGAGGATCCGGAGGGGTCGGAGCAGCACAACCCTGAGGAAATCTCGTCCGAGGACGACCCCGGCGCAGACATCCATTCGAAGCCCAAGGCGCTCAAGGGTCCACCACGTTTTGCGGTGGCGGGGCCCGCGAGAGGCGGTGTGAAGACAATCAGCGCAAAAGAGACGCGGACCGAGGCGAACCGCAGGGGTGCTGCGTATCAAAACAATTTGGTGGCCACGCAGCAGACCCTCGAGGACATGGACCTGCACACCGCAAGGGTACGGTACCATTACCGGAATTGTTTGGAGATGGGTGGACCGATCGTCCAGAAGAAAGGCGAGGCTGGCCGGACGGAGGCAAGGGATTTGCGGGAGACCCTCGGTTACGCCCTGTGCTGCGTCGTGAAGTGTTCGCAGCCCGTCGCCATGGATTACCTCGGAGTCCGCGCGCAGTATGCACCAGGGGCGGGGACGGCAAGGACCAAGCTGATGCAGAGATACCGGCTTACCGCCGCTGAGGCAGATGCATTGGCAGGTATTTCTTCTTTGCGACCGTATCCTCACGTATCCTCGGCCGTATCCGCAGACACTCTGTCGTATCCTTGCTGAATTCCACCGTATCCTCGGCCGTAGCCGCAGACAGTTTGTCGTATCCTCGCTGAATTCTACCGTATCCCCGGGCGTAGCCGCAGACACTTTGTCGTATCCCCGCTGAATCTCACCACATTTGTATCCACAGATGACAAAGTGAGGGAGATTGCCGGCTGTCCTACGTGCATGGATGTCCCGGAGGATGACGAGGGCAAGCCGCCTGCTTCGTTCATTGGAGAGGGTATCCCACCAGCACCGCGGTCGGAACCTCATCGGGCATCAGGATCCGCTGCGGCGGTGGAGCCGGTGGTGCCGAAGGGGGAGTTGGAGCTGTACGAGGGCTTCTCGGACCTGTCGGCAATGCGGGCTGGACGCCGTGGGCCGCGTTCATTGCATCTGAGGACGCAGGACCTGGTCGATCTGCCGGTGGACGAGCTGAGCGACAAGTACGTCCAGGCCATGAAGCACGTGCAGGTGATGGCCAGTATGCTTACCGGCATCCACAACGTTGACGAGTTGCCCGTGGCAGGGAATTACCGCTTGGTGTCGGAGGCGGATTGGGACCGCCGATGCCGATCGCAGAAGAAGGCCAAGCGCAAGGTGCGGACACTGCGCGCGCAACTGGGGCAGGATCTGGACGAAGACCAGTTCTCAACGACAAGCTCGAGCGACAGTATGGCAAGTGAAGGCACGCGGGCGGCCGACCGGGAGCGCCGCAAGAAGAAGAGCAAAGCCAAAAGGCAGCGTCTTGCCGCGGAGCAGGCTATGAAGGACGAAGCCCAGCAGGAGAAGATTCAGGAGCTGCAGCGGAAGCTGGAGGAGTTGGAGAAGGAGAGGGCGGCAGTGCCAGCAGCAGGTGGCGCCGAGCATGCAGCAACGACGGACGTGGCACCGGAGGTGGCCGCACCGGTGGTGGCCGCACCGGTGGCTTTGGAGGAGGCAGTTGGGGAAGCCGAGGCCGCAGCAGCGCCGGTGGGGCACGGAGAGGCGCCGGAGATGCACCAGGACCCGGCGGTGGCAGGCGAGACGCAGGAGGAGCCCACACCCCAGCTCTTCCAAGGTGCTGATGTCGGTGAAGAAGAGCCGTTCCACACGGTATGTCATGGCTCAGGGTCCGGGGCTACGCACATTCTGTCTGCGGATACGGGTGAGGTTGCGCTTACGGTTGTCGGGGATACGGATAGTTGTCTGCGGATACGGCAGGGGATACGGTACTGTTGCTCCGAGGTTGCGCAAACCTCTTTGCGTTGAATGCCATTACAGCGTCTCATGCTTGTCTCTCAGACCATGCATGACCTGGACGAGAGGTGACGACGACCAGTGGGAGGCCACGCCGTAACATTTGCCTGTGGTGGACGTTCCCACGTGCTCGGATGGTCCACAATTTTCCAAGGTGGACAGTATTTTTATACTATGGACATTGTCCGGCGGTATTGGCGGCGGGGGTCCCTGGATGTGCCTGCCCCATTCTTTGTACATGCACATGACTCCCCAGGAGCAGCGTTCTCTGACAGTGGGGAGGATTGTGCTTCTTCGACGTATTTTAGCAGTGGCGACGACTGAATGGTTCTGTCCACTCTGCCCACTCCCACTTTTCATGCACAGCAGTTCACACACAGTCCACCGTCCACTGTTTTTTGGCCACGGGGCTCGCTGGATCTGCCCCTAACGGGATGCTTACCTGTGCATAAGTTTCTGTAGGGAGGCCTGTGTTTGATGCCAGAACGTTATTAACAGTGGTGGCTCCGACTGAGCGGCGGACTGATTCAAATTGTCTGGGAGCAAGAATTGACTGTGCATGTGCTTTGCAATGAGTCCTTGTTGGCCTTCTCCTCCATTTGTGACCCGGGGTTACGTCAAACCGTCTGCGGCTACGGGTGAGGATACGATAGGCAGTGCCCAAGGTTACATAGACCCGTCTGCGGATACGGTAGAGGATACGATAGGCAACGTCCAAGGTTACGTAGAACCGTCTGCGGATACGGGCCAGGTTACGATTGCTAGCAGGGTTCCAGCCTAGTCACCAGGGCCACATGTACGTTTCATGGTTTGAATAGGTACCCCACTATGGAATTCGAACCTCGGGAGCTCTTAGACTCGGAGAAGGCGGCAGACCTCTTCTCAGACTACGAAGGTGGATACCCGCGGAAGGACTACAACACCCTGCAGGAGATCTGGTGCGATGTCATGTCCCCCTTCATCGACCTCCTTACCAAGAAGGCAAGGGTGGCCGGGATTACCCATGGAGTGAAGGGAACGGTGGTCCGCTTCTTACTATTCAGAGTCCTCCTGGGCATGATCCAACCACGCCGAATTGACGATGTCTGGGTACCCAAGGCGTTGTCGTACAACGCGAGGCTTAGCCAGCTCCTCACACGCCGCGAGTATTACCGCCTGAATCGAGTACTACGGCCTGACGTGACGCTTCTTATTGAGCGTTGTAATGAGGTTTGGGGCAGCCTATGGAGGCTGGGGGCTGTCGCCAGTGGCGACGAAACCGTAGTCCCCCATAAGGGGGTTCGAGCGGGGCCTTTGCGGCAATTTATACCGCGAAAGCCCCACTCGACCGGAGTGAAACTTTACGTTTTGGCCGATGCGGTTGAGCCATACGTTACCAACGTCTACCTATACGTTGGTGCGCGTGGTCAACTACGGCGTGCTTCCACTGTCCAAGGCAACATGAACGCCCGCCAGATCGTAAATTACTGGGCCGATGTCCTGCCCGAAGGCACCATTTTGGTTGCCGATAGTTTTTTTGGCAGTCACGAAGCTGCCAAGGGTTTGGCTGCCCGAGGCACCCCCTTCTTAATGTTATGCAAACGCGATGAGCGCGGTGTAAGTGAGGCGGGGGAAGTACTTGAGGAGGGTGGCTTGGCCACCGCCAAAGTCTCCACTGCCAACTACACATTGCAGGTCTATAAAAATCCCCGGGTCGGCCACAAACCGCCTCGGGTTGTGCCACTACTGTCAAATTGTGGGTTTCCGCAAGAGGTGGTGGTACACAAAAAACGCGGGTATGAAATGCCAGCGATTATCGGTTGTTACCGTGCCTTGGCAGGCGGAGTCGATACCGCAAATCAACTTGCTTTACAGCACCGTGAAACAGGTAGATTTCGGAAATGGAGCGCTGCTGTGCGCTCATTCCTCATGCGCTATGCTATGGTGAACATTTTTACGATGGCGAAGTGTTCTAAGCTAGTCAAGCCGGGGACAACCATGTGGGAGTTCCAATGGGACCTCCTGACCACATTGATTGACATTGAAGTTCCTGAAACCCCCCAGGCTATACATGTCCCCGTGGAAGCGAATCGAGCAGCCTGTGTTCATTGTGGGAAACGTTGTGCCACACAGTGTGCCGCGTGCCGACAAAATCTGCATGTACGATGCTTCGCACAGTGGCATTTGAACCAATAATGTTGTGGGCTACGCATTGTTGTCTGCGGCTTCGGTTGGGGATACACAAAATGAGGGCAATTGGTGGTCCCGGGGTTACAACATGTTGTCTGCGGATACGGTTGAGGTTACAAGATTTGGTGCCCGAGGTTACATAAAAGTGTCTGCGGCTACGGCCGAGGTTACACCCCAAATACTGAACCGTATCCTCGCCAAAAACAGAAAAATGTCCGTTTCTCAATGTAGTTAACAGACAAAAAAGGCGTAGCCTCGAGGCTGGGCCAAAAAACGGTGTCTCCTCAGATAAAGGAATATCATGCCACAAGCGTGTTGCACATATGAAAAGTGAACACAAAAATACCAATGTAAATTCACTTTGCCGCCAATACGCTCATGTGTCATAGACTCCTATTGGTTCATGAGCCCCATGCATGCCGTGCTTGTCGTGTCATGATAAAACCCAACTGAAGAGTCACTTGCAAATTTCACGTGGGAAACACTATCAATATTTTCTGCTAGTGAGGTTGAAGACTTGGATAAAAGTTGCTGTTGAGGTATTTGCAAGTGAAAGATCGTAGGATGAGCAACGTTGATCGTGCTGTTGCTCGAATGATTGGTAAAATCACGATTCATCAAGTGTCCCGGCATCACACAACTAAATCTGCGGTCTGGGCAAGAATGACAAGGTGGCGGAACGGTCTAAGCACCCCGGGCCGCAAACCAACCTTGCCGCATTGTATTGAGCAAGCATTGTTCCAGTGCGTAGATGAGCACCGTTGGCGTGACAAAAAGGCCTAGTGAGAGCACCCATGCGCCGAAGGTATACCCTCCTTCCTTTAGTGTAGCAGACCACATTTGTGGCAGCATGCAGATTTCAGCTATATCTACATTCGCGCCTCATAGTTTGGGGTAGATTTGTCCATTTCATGAAAAATTGGTGTATATGAGTAGGGTGGATCGTCCTCTACAAGATGACCAACTTGGTTTTTGCGTGGTGAGCCAATGAAATCTGTCGCGAAGCGCGACCGTGACCGGTACTAAACAGAAATCAGCAAAAAACTGCAGTTCGGCAGTGAACTCTTTAGCAAAACCCTCTCCCTCCATGGGGTAAATCGTGTTAAAACAAACCAACGAAGGCATTTCTGAGTAGCTTGGGTCAAGCCCTACGCGTACATATGTTTAGATTTTGCCAGCTCATCAGTGTCATCACTCACTAAGCTTGACCGTGACCCGCGCAGTTCTGGACACGTCATTTGGCAACAGCTGGCTTATCGGCAAATCACCCTACCGGCAACCGGACCCGAGCCATCGCGAACAGGAGTGCCCACTTTAGAAGGCTAAAGTAGCCATAAAATTTTGCTTTTCAAAAGATATCGGTACTGGATCCACCATTTTGTATGCTATAATCGCCAAATAAACATTCAAATCGTACTGTACCGATTCCGTTCCTTTAATTTAGCATGTCCATGTGCGTTTTGTATGTGAGCGGCCTTACCTCCCAACTTAAGACGACCACATTTGGAATCAGCGGCCTTCGGTGATCATTTTCAGCATGTTGCTGTTTTGGGACGTGCGGCCGCCGTATGGATTCGCCGGCCATCATTGTGTGGGATGCATCGGCTGAGGCAACATGAAAAGGTACTGCTGCCACTGTGGCCGTTATAAGACGCTAGACACATTCAGGAACTGTCCGGGTGTTCTGTGCCTCTTCCCCACGCCGCCGAAGACTAGGCCATTCTGGTGCCGCCATGGAGCTTGTGGCAGAATCGGACGTACCACACTGCGAGTCCTATGTCCCACCAAAGCACATGCAAAGGTTTCGCTCATTGGCATTGAGGTAGCAATTGCCCAGCGGACGCGCAAGAGGTGTGGTGCTGTGCGTCAGACGAAGTTGAAGGTGTTGCAGGGAATCTCACAATGCCGGTCGCCCACAAAGCCACTCGAAAAGGAACTCGCACAGACCCTAAAGCATTGCCGGCAGCGCTTCAACAAGTTGCAGTCTACCCACCGAGCTCTGTTGCATGCATTGCACAAGTCACGGATCAGGTGTAAGCAGTTGCTCTCTCGAAAAATCAAGTTGACCGCCGGTCGAGATGCCTGGAGGAGTCGAGCTACCACCAGTGCTGCTGAGGCGCGGCGATTGAGAAGGCAGGCCGGTCGCGTGACTCTGTACAAGGGAGGTAGGTTGAAAGCCTCCATCCGCTACATGTACTATCGCATGTTCCAAGAGGGTGCGTCTGAAAATGGAGCGAACAACACCACTCTGGCTGTGGCTGAGGGTCTGGGTGTCAAGAGGTCGTCGAGAGGAAAGGGAGCATGAGCAAGCTGCCAAAAGGCAAAGGCGAGCAGAGAGTGCCAGGGAAAAGGCGAAACAACCAAGGCAACCAAGGAAAAGAGAACGCGAGCCACACACATCTGCAGAGCCCGAGTGGCAGCCAGTCCAGCGAACGACAACTCGAGGCAGGACCTCTCAAGTGCCTGCCAGGTACCTCCGGTGATACTTTCCTTCCCCTCTGCACAACACACCATTCTTCAGCACACCAGTGGTTTGCATTTAAGTATGCCAACCGTGAGTGGTCAGCTGATTTGCTTCTGGAATGCCATGTGCCCTGCCCTGCCCTGCCCTTGTCTTCTGCTATTTGTTGTCTCAGCCTCACTGCAACAAGGTTTTCAATGTATACATGTGTGGACTTGTGTCATCAAAGTAAACTGATTGTGCAACATGAACAAATCATGCATGTGGACGACCATGGTGCATTGGATTGGGTGACATTGCTGCAAATGATGGTGAGTAAGGTAGGACATGTCTGGAATGAAGGACCCCCAGGTGCAGAAGGAAGTCACTGGGTGCCGCAGCATAGTGAAAATACTCTCTGGGGACCCGGCAAAGCAGTGGGAGGGAGCTGGAGGGTATGGGAGGGAGTAGGAGGGACTATGAGGGAGGGAGGCCAGGAGGGAGCTGGTGACTCTTAACGAGCAGGGGACTCCTACCAAGGTGCTGTGGGTTAGGCACAGCTAAGAGTTGAAGGTTTGGCCCGTGGGTACCTAAAGGAACACAGGGGGGGGCTAAGTCCCTGGGAACAAGGGGTTTCCACTTCCTGTCTCCCCCTAGGCCCACCCCTAGAATTAGGCGCAGGTGGACCACGAAAAATCACTGGCGACGATTCAGAATGCGCCACTGGAAGTGCAGCACCAAACTGTACAGTCAACGAATCAAGCGCAGGTGGACGAAAAAAATTTGCTGGCGACTGGGTTGTTGAAGACATCACGAGTTTGGGGACACCACCACCTTTGTTGAACACGGAACCAATGGCATTGATGTATGTTGTGAACGTTGTTGCACCCAATTTTCGGAATGGGATGTTATGTTCAACACATATTTTGCGCCGTTGCTCAAGAATTTGTAGTTGTTTGTCCTCTTTGTCAGTGAGCAACTCGGCATGCAACACGAAGCGCCCAAAGTCAACAAGAAGATTGTCCACTTGTGGTGGCAATCTATTGGTCTTTTCCAACATCTCCACAAATTGCAGTAGCGCTGTCACAGAGCTTTGCGCGGTGCCACGTGTTCCGGCTTTTCCTTGGATTGGTTCGTCGTCAAAAACTCCCTCAAAGATTTCCGAGTTGTGGTTTCCATTGAAACCGTCCAAGGCAGTTTGTAGAACACGGATGAACTCTTGCGTTGTAGGAGGTGCATTCATGGCTGCCTCCAAGAGATTTTGAAGTCGTTTGGCCATTTTTAGGTCCGAAAGCTGAAGAGCACAGCAAAATTGGTCCAAATATGCCCAAAAGGAGAGTTGCAGAAAATCAACCTCCTATCGATGTTACTCCTTTTTTTTGGGGCCCCTGATGATGTCATCATGTGGCATCCACACACCCAAAACGGTTTTTTTCGGTTAAAAATGGGTTAACAGCCCGTTTTTTTTTTGGTAAAAAAACGGGTTGTGTAGCTGGGGACGGACAACCCATTTTTTTACCGAAAAAAACGGGTTGTGACTTGTTTTTAGCACCAGGGGGTTGCAAGGGGGACACTGCTCACAAAGTGGTAGGCATCTTGAGTGGACATGCTCCAGCCTCTAAGCCTGCGGCGCCTAGCCTCTTGGACGAGGACTTTCTTTTGGAAAGCACCTCGCTCGGCATTCCCGAGAATAATGCCGAGGTTGTTGCTGCTGTAGTGGCATCCCCTGCTCAAGATGTTTCTCATGTGCCCGAACAGGTAGCCCCCATTGCACCTGTGGATGCTCCTCATGTGCCCGAACAGGTAGCCCCCATTGCACCTGTCGATGTTCCTCACGTGCCTGAAGAGGTAGCCCCCATTGCACCTGTGGATGTTCCTCACGTGCCCCAACAGGTAGCCCCCATTGCACCTGTGGCAGATTCCAGCCCAGGAAAGGTTAGTGTGACCTCCTCGCAATCGGCTTGCTCTGTTCCCATCCTTTCCTTCTCGTGGTACCACATGGTACTCGGATTCGGAGGACAAAATCATCGAAACTAACATGCTAACCAAAGGTGACTATTCAAAACTATCCTGTGCAGTGTATGTACAGTGGAGACGTTTTCCCCATGCCGGTGGCAGGGTTTTTGTTCACGTCATCCAACATTTGAGTTTGTATACCATTCTCTTGCTTTGCTTCTTCTCAAAGGGTGCTTTGCCGGGCAATGGGGACCCACACTAGACACTTCGGTGGTTCATACAAGGTAGATCGACTTGGTACCCCGGCGTTGGCTAGACAACCCGTTTTTTTGCCAAAAAAAAACGGGCTGTCCCCCGGCGTTGGCCGGACAACCCGTTTTTTTACCAAAAAAAAACGGGTTGTAAAACCCATTTTTAAAAAAAACGGGCTATTAACCCGTTTTTTTACCAAAAAAAAACGGGCTGTCAGCTTCGCTGACTACAGCCCGTTTTTTTTTGGTAAAAAAACGGGTTAATACCCCGTTTTCCTTATAGAAAAATGGAAAATTTTAAAGTGCCTTGTTTTGGCTCCGTTGCAACCCCTGGCGCTAAAAACAGGTCACAACCCGTTTTTTACCAAAAAAAAACGGGCTGTTAACCCTTTTTTAGGACGATAATCGTTACCTCTGGCTTGGTCCCCCCAGATTTCAGGACGATAATCGTTACCTCTGGATTGGTTCCTCCAGATTTCAGGACGATAATCGTTACCTCTCCCGCGAGACAGAGGTAACAATTATCGTCATGAAATCTCGCCCCTAGCTAACACTTTTAATGAGGTAACCCGTTAATTACGTAATACATATGGGACGATTCGGTTGAGGCCTTGTGTCACCATGACATGAGGGGGGGGGGGGCGATGGCACGCTACACAATGCAATGGTTCGTGTACGAGGGTGATTGGCACTTGTGTCACCTGTGTCACCTGTGCCGGCCGTACCACCATGACATGGAGGGAGGGGGAGGGGGAGGGGGGCCATCGGAAAGTGTGCAGTGGCACGTGCCGTGACATGGGTAAGCTCCATTCCAAATTGCTGTCATGCGCCTTGCATCGTGCAATTGAATTCGGGATACCGGTTGAAAAGCTCTAGGTTGTTGGGGATTAGGCGTGTTAACACGGCCGGACACAGAGGTGGAAAGTACCCCCCCACCCCCTCCTGTGTTGTGTTAACACAGGCCCAACACGGACGTGAAAAGTAGACCCCCCCCTTTGTCCACCCCGTGGCAACACAAGAAGCCGAAGATTTTGTGTTGTGTTGTGTTGTGTTGTTGTGTTGTGTTGTGTTGTGTTGTGTTGTGTTGTGTGGTCTTGCGTTGTGTTGTGTTGTGTTGTGTTGTGGATATAAGCAATGGAGACATGCAAAGGTAGTGCAACAATTGCTGGACCACTTATGCACTTATGACATGTTGTACCCAAAGACAACGGGTTGAGTGATATGTAGCACCCCGAGAGTGCTCATGCAACGTGACACAGGAACCTACAAACCTACAGATTGTCCGCAGAACACAACACCACGACACAACACAGCGCAACACAACATAACACAACACAACACCACACCACACAACACAACACAACACAACACATAGATTGAACTCCATACGGTGGTATCCCCGCTCTGAACCCATGAAAATTTTTTGCAAATTGCATGACCGATGGTTCTTTTTGCCCTATGACAAAAATCTGCGTTGAATGTGAACATAAATATGACCAGATAGTCAGACCGTATGCCCTGCCCCCACACACCCAACTACACCGCCTCCACCGGCCGGCACAGCCCGTGCATTTCGGAGATAACGTGGAGGGTTTGAAATTTGAGGGCAAGATTTACATGCAGTGCAGAGGAGGTGCTGCCTAGCAACGGCACGCAATTGTTGCATTAGTGTGGAGCCCGGGAGGAAAATGTCATTTGCTTCAAGATCAAATTCAACAAACTTTTTTTACCCCAGGAAAGGTGATACGGTGGAAGAGCTTCGGGACACAACATAATACAACACAACATAATACGACACAACACACCACACCACAAAGGAAAATAAAAGAAGAAAAACACAGCACAAATGACACAACAAAAACAAACCAAAACAAAACCAAAATAAAACAAGGAATAACGCAACACAACACACCACAACACAAAAAGACGTAACAACACCCTGTCCCTCACGCTGAAAGGGTTCCGCCAAGGTTTCTTTGACCCGAGTTTTTGGGACCGCTGGCCAGACCGCTGGTCCCCAAGCTGTGCACTAGTGCTCCAATCCATGGTGCCAGCACTAGTGCTAAAGTCAATTATGTTTGCCCTGTGTAGGGCCAACCAGTCCCTGAACGTTGAAGCAGTTGTAACAGGGTTTGGGTACAAAGGGTGCCAACGGTCCTAGTGGTACATGCCCCTGAAATGTCGACTGCAAGCACTGGGGCTTGGAAGCCTATGTGAATATGGAGCCCTTAAGGCCTGGGTGGCCAACGGAAAGGCCATCGCCCTAAACTTAGGGAGGGGAGGAGGGTGCACACACACACAACCGTCATTGAACATTTTGCCGTTGGTTGAAAAAGTGATGAGTGAAAACTACTGCATGAATCAACTTGATTTGTCAGGTTAATGTTTGTGTGACATCCGTTGAGCCTTTGCTTGTTGCGTTGTACATAACGCGACACACCACCTATTGGACGTGTTAACACGGCCCCAACACAGGCGGTGAAAAGTACCCCCCCACCCCCTCATGTGTTGTGTTAACACAGGCCCAATACGGACATGAAAAGTACCCCCCCCCTCCCCCCCTGCCTATTCTCCGTTGGGACTGCAAGTAGGAATTAGACAGATGCGATGAACTTCTTGGTGCCCCCGTCTTTTCCTGGGCAACTCGTTGCACTCTCCATGAGCAAAGGAAGATGCATCCCGATCGTGTTGGTTTGCAACACAGCACAGCATAGCATGTGTTGGAGCGTATCCATGCCGTGTTAGTGGAGCGTATCCAATGCCTTGTGTTGTGTCTCTTGCTCGCGCCAAAGGCGCCGGCTTGTAAAATGTGCAAAAGTAGTGCACCATTGTACATTGCTACCGTGTGTAATCTTGCTATGCCGGGAAAGTATGATGTCGGGGGAGTCTCGTGTGTGGCTTTGCAGATTTAGCACATGGCGAGTGTCCCGGAAGAAAAATGGAAAGTTGAGCGGAACAACTTGTTTCTGCAACCCTTGGCCCAAGCATCCAAACGAAAGTGTAAGAGAGCACAGGCGCAGCACTGCGACAAGGGATCGTTGTTGGCTTGAATTTGAGAGAGGGTTGAGGCATAGGCAGGGACGGGATTGATCGTTCACTCAACCTTCTTTCATTTGCAGTACGCAATGCACCGCCACGGTCTCCCCCGTCGCTCTCACGCGGCCGACGGTTACGAAGCAGACACAGAGCCGCTTACTGCACTTGCGCACCCCGTGTGCAGGCCGAGGCCCTCCTGCCCAGCAAAGGGCGTGGCCACACCACAACCTCCACCGATGATGCGTCATAGTGATGATGAATGGGCTTTTATGTTCACCGAGCCTGCCCCTTGGCCCACACGCATCCCCAGCCCCTCGCCTCGCCCCCGCCCCGTGCCTTCCGCACCCCAGCTCTCTGCTTCCCGCTGCTCGCCGTCCTCCTCCTCGGGGCGCGGGCCGTGGGCCATCTCTGCCACTCCTCCAGCTGCAGTGTGCGCAACACCATGTTCACTGTCCCCCGGCACCGCCACATGTAGGATCTGCCTACAACCGCTGGTATGTACCTTGTCGCTGGCGGCCGCCCGTAGTGCGACGGCAAGCACCGCAACAGCTGTGGCAGTGGATTTGGCAGTGAATGTGTCATGGGACCCGCAGTGGTTGTGGTTGTGGAAATAGTGTAGAGCCTCCGCGGAGTCTCCAAACAACGACCCAGGGCGACGAATGATTGATGGATTGATTGATCGGCACGTTCGGGACCCCGCCAGGTCGCAGATGGTCCGCCTGGCAGCACCTCCGCGATGGCACAAGCACCGTCCGCCTTGCAGTGGCATACCTGCCCTGCCCTGCCTCCGAAGCCCTGACGAGCCGAGGATTGAGTAGTAACGCCGTCATGTGGTGGGGAGGCTGGGATGTACCTGACGTGTAAGGTGGTGTAGGTGGGTGAGGGGATGATGGGGCTCATCCTGTGCCGTGCAGGTGATAGCGACGGTCCACCTCTCCTCAATGGCCATGGGCGCAGTTGGGACGGTGTTCCCCTGCCTTGCCCTTCCCAGCCCTGAGCAGGCCGCACCTCGTCCGGTGTGCACTGCAGCCCCCGTTCTTCTTGTGTTCAGCTGTCATCCCCGCCGCAATACCAGCTGCGCTGCACGCACTCCATGCATCTGTCCTGCCTTGGGCGGTGCCTGATTAGCCGCTTCGTCGTGAACCGCTGCGCTGCGTGCCTGCAGTGCATCCACCCGGAGGACCAGCAATGCATTGCCGTCGAGTACCAGGGCCTCCTCCGGGCGAACCGCCAGCACAGGTGCTGCACGCCTGCCTGCCCGCCCGCTGTGGGCGGCCACGTGGGGCCCCGAATGTGACGGTTCTACTATGGTCCAGCACCGCAGAAGGGGATGGGAACGCAGAGCCGCGGAAGGGGAGGAGTGCGTGACTGTGCGTGCGGTCCACGACAGTTCAGACAGTACAGTGCGTCTTTGGGGTTGCATTCTGTGGTTTTGGATTACCATTCTGCGTCTTTGGAGTACCGTTCTACAGTTTCGGAGTCCCGTTCTACGGTTTGGAGTGCCGTGCTACGGTTTTGGAGAGCCGTTCTACCCCTTTGGAGTACCGTTCTGCGGCTTTGGAGCACCGTGCTCCATCTGTGAAGTACCGTTCTACGGTTTTGGAGTACCGTTCTGCTGTTTTGGAGTCCCCTTCTGCGTCCTTGAGGTAGGTAGTCTCTAAGTGTACAGCGAGATGGAGCGAGATGGAGGTAGAGTGAGGTGGAGGTCTGGAAGGCCCAGGAGACCATCGTTGGTGACTGCTGCCCCCTTGCATTGCGCAGCATCACAAGACCTGAGTGCTGCTTCTTCACTGCTTCTTCAATGTGGGTTTCACAGCTTCTTCACCGCTTGGCTGCGGGCTGACGCTGTGTGAGTATGAGTGAGTGAGTGAGTGAGTGAGTGAGTGTGGTGGTGGTGGTGGCAGTGGAGGGGCAGGGTCCGAGGCTGCAGGTGTGGCAGGTGCGAGGGCAGACGCCATGGCTGCAGGTGTGGCAGGGCCTATGACTGTCCATGTGCCTCCGACGCTGGACCGCAGGCTGCAGCCGGGGGCGCACGAAATGACGGTAGGGCCATAGCGGGCAGTGCACACCGGCCCCAACAAAGCAAATGTGCCCTCGCACGTTTTGCAGGCGACAGATCGCGCGCTGACTTGGACCAGCAGCCCTTCTCTGTGGATGCAACCGGGTGTTGCCAGGCCACCCACGTTGAGCCCCCGCACTGTGTCGGGCCGGCGCAGTTGCTTTCGGCGTTGTGTCAGACGCCCGCGTGCGCACGTGCCCAGCTGCGGCACGCGCGGACCCCCGCCGCAATGCCTCTTCTGCATGTGCCCTCTTCGCCGGTGCCCGGGCGCGGGGCTTGCGCGGCCGCATCCCTTCCTGATGGAGCCCGTGCTACTGCATGCGCCCCACTGCCCCTGTGCCAGCCCCGTGTCGCGTGCCGCATTTTGCCGCACAGTCGATACGAGGGCAAAGAGCTGCTTTTTGAAGGCCCCTGGGGCAATGGACAGGAGATGGACAGCTTTCAACTTCTCGGATGGGGTTGGGACAGCAGGTCCCCTCACTTGGCGGTGCACACTGAGGCGCAGCGCCGTGGGGGCGTACCGTGCGCTGTGCACGCGCTGTGCGAAAAGTTGGCTGTTCTCCACCACCGGGAGTTCGGTAAGTTCAGAAGATTAAAAGGACGTCATTGAATGGCCGCTGCAGTGGACGGGGCTATAGGGGGCAGAATTTAGGTCCCTGGGACCCATGGCAAGCATCAGATGTTTGAATTTTTGTGTTTTGAATTGATTGTGCATGATTCCGCAGGTGGGTGGTTTTCAGGGTTGTTACCTGGATAATCACCGTAATAATTGGCGCTGTGCCCGCGCTGTGCCCGCGCTGTGCGAAAACGCCCCCTGTAGCTGCACTAGATATGCCGCACCTCAGCATCCACCCCGCATCCCGGACCCACCCCTGGACGCGTGCTCAGCGGCCGTCGCTGTGGTAGCACGCAGGCTCAAATCGCTCGGTGATCTGCAGGTGCAGGGGCCAGCCGGGGCCTGGGGCTGCAATGGTCGGCGTAGGGAGGGACTGGCGGCAGTGCTCCGGCACATTGTTGTGGCAAGCAGCCGGAGAGGGCCCTGTTCGCCTGCAGGTTGTGCGTGTGCGTGTGAATGCGCCTTCTGCGAATTCGGAACCCTACGCCGATGAGGCTGAGCTGCCAATGTGGCAGTGCAGTGCCTCATTCCCTCATCAGGTCTCCGGGTGTTCGGAGCTGCTGCTGTGCGCCTGCTTCCTACAGAAAGGTGCCTATTGGCGTTTACCATGCCTGTTGTTTGACTCCAACTGACGAGGATTCACACTCAGCCACTACTGTTGTGCTGTGCTTTGCAATCGTTTGAGTGCGTGCATGCACGCGCACGCGTGTATGCACGCCATAGGCATTTTCCTGACCGTGTGCTTATCTTCCAGCCCCCTCAGTTTTCTAACATGTCCCTATGTAACCTATCCCTCTGCCTGTGCAGGGGCCTGCTGTGCCTGAACGTGGAAAGAGAGATCTGCACTGCTATGGCGCTGCACGCGCGATGCTCTTTGTACATGCATATATGCTAGGTCCCTGCACTCGAATCTGTCCATGATCTGCATCTGTTCGCAAATGCAGTGCACCAACAGCATTAGCGCAGAGAAGCAATAGCTAACAGAACAACAATCACAGCGGTCTGTGGACAACACTTTTGACGGGCTTTTGACGGTGCGTAACCACAGGCGCTCCCAGGTAGGGCTCGGCGGAGGTAGGCCTAGTCGAGGGCGAGTGCCCCAAGGCGGCTCATCACTGGCACAGCCGGGGGTATGGCTATAGTGAACAGCTGAGCAAATGCCGCTGGTGCCGGAGATAGTCCGCTCCCAGCGAAGGGGAAGGAATGGCAGCTGCGGTTCACGCTGTGCCAGCCGGGCGGAGTCAAGACCGCACCGCTGTTTGCGCTCATGTGGAGCTGCGGGGAACTCCGCTGTGGCAGAGTGCTGTAACTCTGGAGTGAAGATGGCTGCTGTGTGGATCTCTGTGTTGGTGCCACGACCTGCCAAGCTCTCATGGTGCAGCTCTCTCACACGTCGCCTTGATCGTCTCCCCCTTGTCGCCCTATTTGCGCGTCGCTGACACATACCCCGACATACCTCTCCCACAGGTAGCCCCTCTCCCACACGTACCTCCAACGTCCCTACGTAGTGGGGTTCGCCTCTACCACACACAATTTGCCGATTCTCACACATAGCCCTGATGCATCCCTCTTCCGCATTCCCCTAATGCACCTCTCCCACACAGAGCCCTGATGCACCTCTCCCACACACAGTCCTGATGCACCTCTCCCACATATAGCCTTGATGCACCTCACTGCCATTTGGTCGGGCACCAACGTGCAGGCGATCGTGGCTGTGCCCACATTGTGACAGAGTCCAGGCGAGTTGGGGGGATATGGAATGGGCTGGGCTGGGCAGAAGGGGTTTCCCGACTGGGCTGGTGTGTGCAGGCTCATCTGCCGGCACCGCGGTCACGTGGCTCAGCTGTCCTAACGCATGACGCCTGATCAGGAGGTACCGAGTTCAAGTCCCTGATGGGGCAGAGCCGTCCCAGCCCTGCGAGCCGGATGGTTCGCTGGTGACTGGAGATCGCCCGGGTATTCTACCTCTGCCTCTACATCATCTGCAGGCAAAAGCCGTACCTTCGTACATTGTGGAAGTCTTTCCACGGTGTACTTGACATTGTGCACCGGGGTCCTGCGGCCTTTGCCTGGAACCAAAAAGCCGAGGCAACCGTTTCCTGCCGCAAGCACATAACCCCCCGCGGTCCGCAGCTTCATGCACAGCGTGCCTCCGCACGTGCATGACTCTGGACACACACACTACACAAGAACCACAGCACCCACATTCCTGCTTGTGTCCAAATCATTTGCGTGTCTTCAGCTGGCGAACGTGTGAACTGTGTCAAACCAACTCAGACGGGACGTGTGTTCGTTTTTTTCAACGCCATGAAAAAAAATTGGAGGTGCAGTAGGCCAGGTGCATCAAATGCAGTGTGTACAGCAACCAAGGCCAATGTTGCGCAACCATGCTAACACCCTGGGAATCAATACCATATCAAGGACTATGGTTTGAAATCCTTGAGGGGCCTGGGTCAATGTTTGCCAGTGTTTGCCCGTGTTTGCCAGTTTCTGCCAGTATTTGCCAGTGTTTGCTAGTGTTGGGCATCTCATCAAGGGGTTTCGGCCCACCTCTGCACCGCAGCTTTCCACGGGGGCATGGGGTCTCATTGTATGCATTTTCCAATGTCATGAGGGCTGAATCATCAAACGAAAAGGGCCACAAATGTTTACCCGGGGGGGGGGGGGGGCGGGGGTCCGTGCGGCCCACCAACCAATTATCGGCCGGAAAGAGGGTGGTGGGTGGGTGGAGGTGCCGCAGCCAAGGCTGCAAGGCGATCCCCAGCCGGGCCTGGCCAGTGGGCGCTGCCGCTTCGTCCCACATGTCGTTGGTAGGCTTGTGGCATTCTGGTGGGTGTGAAGCGTTGTAGGCAGTGGCCGCGTGCGAAATGGGAACTTTCGGAGTTTGCGTTGGGATTCGGCCTGACCCCTGCCCTCGCACTTCGCCCTGCAGCCAACTTTAGATAGAGCAAACTCTGTCCTGGGCTCTATTTCCAGATCCCAAGTTAGTCTCCAGTTTTGCTCACCCATGCTATGTAGTAATTAAACTTGTTCATAGGGGCTGAAGGTGGAACACGTGAGCGGCATAGACAACATCGTGTGTGCAATTGGCCATCAGGGGAGTGCGTGGCAATCATTGCCATGCTTGGTGATCCTCCAACATTCTCTATCTAAACCGTTTCTGCACCAATGGGGTCTCACCAAAGGGTTCTCACCATAGTGGTCTCACCAAAGGGGTCTCGCTAAAGGGGTCTCATCAAAGGCGTCTTGCCATGGGTGTCTCACCAGAGGGTCTCACTAGAGGAGTCTCACCAAATGGGTCTCACCAAAGGGGTCCCACTATGGGACCATGGGGGTCTCACTATAGGACCATGGGGGTCCCACCATGGGGGTCTTACTAAAAGGGTCTCACCAAACGGGTCTCACCAAAGGGATTCTCACCAAAGGGGTCAGTCTCACCAAAGGGGTCCCATCAAGGGGGTCTGGCCATGGGGGTCTCACGGGGGTTTCACCAAAGGGGTCTCACCAAAGGGGTCTCACCATGGGGTGTCACCCAAGGGATCTCATCCACCATGGGGTCAAGGCAGACAAACAGTTTTCAAATTTCAGAAAGAATCATAAACAATGCAAAAGAGTCTGGAAAGCAAGAGCAAGTACAGGGGGGCCCCTGTATCTGAATCCTCTGGGAATTAACAAGAAGCATCCTACACTCCCCTGTATTGACAACCGCAAGAGGGAGACGAGTCCCATCAACAATTTGTTGCGCGTCTGGCCCACATCTTGCCCCGCAACCTTGACCGTGACCTCAAGCACCCCAACAACCATCCACGGAATTACATCAAGCCATGCAACAACACAACCGTCAAAAGAATCGCAACAAAATAGATATTTTTGGATTTTTCAATCTGGTTTCTTGCACACAAAAAGGCCAAAGCATGCAACCCTAACAATTCAGGGCATTCCACACATTCTCAAAATTAGGTTGGTATTGAAAAGCGTGCAGAGTCCCCAACCATAACCGTGAACCACACATGGTAACAATTCAGCTGTATCGCGAGGGGGCTAGTGCGGATTTGGGGTGTGCTACCACATGCAACAATCATCAACCGTTGATGCATGGATGCAAACGATTGTGCTTGGTGTTTCCACATATTTTGCACATGGCACGACAACATCACATTGCACCATGCAGAGTGTCACTGCGTTGTCCATCGTGTTTTCTTGGACCCTTGGCAAGCACAAGATTGGGTATTGCCCCATCCGCAACCCCCACATGGTCACAAACACGTAGGACCACACTTCGCCCTCCTATGGCCTATGAGAAAGCGGAAATCAAAGGAATAACATAGTGCAATTGTGTGTCATTGTGACATTTGTTGGGCGCCCCACAGCCCGTTGGGGTAAGCTCCGTGGCTCGAGCGATGGGGCTATGGGTGAGGGAGATTGGAAAATGTACATATACACACAACATGCCCACAATGTGAGCACCACCTCCTTGCATGGGGGTGGCGGGTTTTCAAGTGAGAGCGGGGCGGGGGGTTCAATATAGCCGCCAAAATCTGGGGGGGGGGGGGGGGGCTCAATTGACAGGCACCATTTTTGCACGGAGAAGAGGTACCGCTTTGTGTCTTGTTCATGCCTCCATGCTATGAGGAACCCCAAGAAGGCAGGGGTGAGGTAGCCACTTTTGATTTTGCCCCCTCTTCTGGGGACCCCCAAGAACACAGGGGTTACGTAGCACTTCCGCCCACTTGTGGGCCCCTAAGAAGGTAGGGGTGAGGTAGCCACTTCTGATTTTGTCCCCTGTTTTGAAGACCCCCGAGAACGCAGGGGTTACACACTTGTAGGCCCCTGAGAATGCAGGGGTTCCTGCTTGTTGCCGCTTGTGTCCAGAGTGTGACTGTGCATGGAGTGGTCCAGGTAGCCGTTTGGCTGACCCTGACTATGCTCCTTCAAGGGCTGCAATGGAGGCATCTGCAACCTTCGGTTCTACTTCCAACTCCAACTTCAACTCAAGCCCAACTCCGACTCCAGCTCTTCCTCCGACTCCGACTCTGACTCTAACTAGGTCATGTGGTTCTCTTGTATCGCCTTGGTGGGGCGCTACACACATGTACAGCCGGAACTGACCGGGGACCAACCGTCCTTAAACACGAATACCACTGCCATTTGAACCACGAAGGTCCCGAGGTTGGTTTTGGGAGGTTCTGTCAATTGAGCCCTTTTGGGGGGGGGTCTAGCCAGGGGGCGCTATCGACCCCCCCTCAATTGAAAGCCCATCCACTCCAACCACATGGGTTTGGCAAATTTCCGTTGTGTAGTGTGAATGCCCTCACCTTCCCAGTGACCACGACTGTTGCCGAGGGGTCATTTTGCATCATGAAAGGCCTGTTGACCCCTGACCGGCTCTTCATGTCTCATGATTCACAGATTGGGTATTTGCTTGCAATGATCAATGGTGATGTGAACAAGCGTATTCCTTGTTGGGCATTGTAGCCACAGACAATATTTCTGGAAATTTCTTGGCAGCTTTTGTGATTGTGTTGCACTTTTCGCATGTGAGCTCGCCCAAGGGGGCCCTCACAATGTCCCAAGACCTAATGCTGCTCCACCTCCAGCCTCCTGAATTGTGTGCATTTTCCTCAAATCATGCCCCCCGATTCATTGGCCCGATTCTGTGAAAAATTTCCCCTGATTCAGGGGTGGGGTGCATCTGAATCACAGTGCATCCCAATAAAAATCTTGGAATTGTGCTGTAAACATACTAATTAGCATGATTAACAACAGCCACTGCGATTTTTTGCATCTTATGCAATTTTGCATTCGCAGGCAAACTAGATATCCACTGTGTGGCTCATGGGAGCATGTGTCCTCTAACGTATTGCATATTTTAGTTGGCCGGCATTCTGAGTGTCTATTACATTTCGACCACATGACTGCACCGTCACGCATTGCAGACTGATGTTGGCGTACTGGTGTTTTTTTGGTGCGGTTTTGTTTTATTTCTCGACGGAGAAATGGCTTTGGCACCATACCGTCTATTATGAAAGGCTATTTTGGGTCGCTATATGCTTCGCCTGGGCCTCCATCAAACGCCTAAGTGCGCCAACCACTGCCTTCCTCCTCGTCTGCACCGCGTCGTTCCACGACGAATCGTTCAGAAGAACGCGAGGACGACACAGATACATCACTGCCCGTGTGCGCACACTACCCAAGCGATCCCCCGAAGCAGAAGGGAAGGCGTTGCGAGTGAGAGACGTGATCCTGGCCGCAAACAAGCTCCGGGGACCAACCGGAGGACTTAAGCAGCTGTGGGACAAGGTGCTAGGCAATAGCAAGCATTATGAGCGACTGTTGCACACCATTTTGATGGACGCCACCGCTGAAGAGCTGAATTACATGTTGTGCACCGTCGACCTCCCCGAGGTTTTGCAGTACGCCACTTGGGAAACCGAAGAGATGCTGGGCAGCCGGGTCCGTCTCATGAACACGACCACCAAGGCGGTGCTGATCGACGCTCTTCAGAAGAAGGGGCTGCCTTTCGATAGCCGGCGGCAGGACTTGGTTTTCCGAATCATGTCGAGCGTGAAGGGCCAAGACATGACCTTCCTCAAGAGCTTGCTGGACATCCGCAAGGAATACCACAACCTGCACAGGCTCGTGTTCGAGGACATGGACGACGGACCCATCCAGAAGAGGGTCCTGGACCACATTGCGGCGGAGGGACGGGTCTGCACCGACCGGAAGATGCGGGCCGTGAAGGTCCTGAGTGATATCGACGACACGCTGCTCTCCAGCGGCGGGGTCTGGCCGGCCGGCTGCGACGATATGTACCCGAAGGGGGTGTGCTACCCGGGGGTCCTCGCGTTCTACCGGGAGTTGGATCTGGGGCTCGTGGCGCACTCCGATGAGGCGGAGGAGCCGCCCCAAACACTGGCCGCTGCCATCGATTCCCACGTGGGGAATTTCTCGTTCGGGGGGCGCAATCAGTCGCTGTCACGGTCCTGTGGGCTGGTGTTCTTGTCGGCGCGGCCACACGTCTACAAGGATTACGGAGGGGAACACCACTTCTTCACGCATGTGATTAGTCCGCTGGAGGGCTCCAACCTGCTGCACACGGTGCCGAGCATGATCCCAGGGAGCATCCGGGAGAGCCTCAAGCCGGTGTGGAACACGATTGTGCGCCGGCAGAAGTCGGAGGCCTGGCGGCCGGTGGGGGTCCGGAAAAAGGAGCGGCTTGAGGAGTACGCCCAGCTGTACCCGGAGTGCTGGTTGGTGTTTGTGGGCGACAACGGACAGGCGGATTTATTGGCCGCGGAAGAGGCGGACGAGCTCCTCGGGACCATCACTGGAGAGGGTGGTGGGCATTGGTCGACCGCAAAGCCCAGCGATGGACGGATGCTGGCGTCGTTCATTCACGCCGTCCAACCCAAGCAGGCGGCCCTGTCCAAGCACGCCCGACTGCCTCTGGCGAAAAGAGAGCAGCGGTGGAGGCAGGCCGGCATCCGCCACTTCAAAACGTACATCGAGGCCGCTGTTCTGGCCTGGGAGGCCTCTTTGATAGACCGGGCGGCGGTGCTCTGTATCACCCGCGAAGCCGTCCAAGACTTCATTCGACTGAAGTCCGGCCTCACGGAGGGCAAGTTCGAGAAGCGCGCGAAGATCGATCCGGAGAACTGGGGCTCGTGGAAAGCCGCCCGCGAGGAGCTCAATGTTGGCATCCGCAAAGTGAACGCCGCCTTCGCTTCCGAAACCTTCGAAATGATTCCGGAATTGGATGACGTGACGAGGCCCCGTGGTAGTGCTGTCGGATACCACAATCTCGATCGATGCCCTTCAATGTGCGTCCTCGGGCATTCATGATGTGTGTGCGCCAAAGATATTTAGTCTTAATTTTTTGTTCTGCCGCTGATTGTACTACGTGGTAACAGCCTATTGTTGGTGCTGTGTGGGGTGCGGCGCAAACCGCCCCGCCTGCATCCGATGACCGGACAATGCTGCGTGTAGCACTGCAATCTGACATTGCACTGCAAATTGTCCTCAGCTTGGCCTTTGAAGCAATGCCAACCCCCCCCATTCGGCGGCCGAATTTGGCCGAATTTGCCGAATTGGTCTGCCGAATTGTTCGGTTTCTGAATTTCGCCGATTTGTTTTGCCGAATCACTAGGTTTCTGGGACTTTGCCGCCTCGTTTTGCCGACCTGTTGGGGTTTATGGGTTCTGGGTCACCTGAGTTGGAGGCATCCCTTACTTTGGGACACTGCATAATACCTTTTCTTTTTACATTGGTTATTCAGATTGGCACCATGCAGTGTTTTTACTGTCCACAAAAGGACGCTGGGATTCGTTGTCCTCCGCTGATCAAGCTTTGCTTCGGGACAAGTATCCTGATGCCGGTGAGGGCGGGGTGCGTTTGTTTCTCTCTAGGTGATCCGGAACCGATGCGCCACAACCCCCACATCGTTTGTGGTGGAGAGCACCTTTCGACACATATCGCACGAAGTCGCCCCCCCCCTACCTTGGAGGTAGGGGGGGGGAGGGGGGGGGGTAAGGGGGGGGTAGGGGGGGGGTAGGTAGGGGGGGGGAGGTAGGGGGGGGCGACTTCGTGCATACTATCCTTTCGAACTGCACCGTCCCGTGTCTGATGGAGTATGAAACCTGTTCGCGTGGCCGGGGTGTGGACGCCACTGGGGGTCAAGGGTCTGTTCTGGGGACCCCGGCCAATTGTGGTTCGGGTGAGGTATGGGCAGGTGTTCGCCACATGCATTCTGTGGTGCTGCACGTGGTGCGCAAGCACGGGCTGGTTTAAGCGCGGGACCCCGCCTGACCGTCGTTTTCCTGACTTTCAGCGTGCTTGAGCAAGGGAAAGGAGCTATTTTGTGACAGAAAGGTACCTATGGTCATATAGGCTACTGACGAGCCATTTTTCTTCCTGCGCATTGTGCTGATTGCCTCACAGGCTTCCTCCGGGGTCAACGGGGGTGGATGGGATTCCGTCCTCGTATTTAAGAGCCTTTGCTGAGATATTTCTACCAATGCTTGAATCCATTCAGAGTTTCCTACAGGATGGACAATTGCCGGGCTCTTGGATGGAGGGGATGGTAACATACATACCTAAAGATAGTGGAATGCCAATGGTGACACGACTACAGCCTATTGCCTTGCAAACAACGGGACAAAAATGGCTCACAAATGTAATCCTCCTCCAACTTAATGATTTGTTAACGCAATGTGTTCCTCAACAACAAGAGGGGCCCGTTCAGGGAAGAACCATATCTCAGCACACTTCCTCCGCACGTGCAGACCCTATGGGATGAATGGGGGTGGGAGCAGCAATAAGCATTGATTTTTGCTAACGCCTTCCCGACAATGTCACAGTTTTGTGAAGCAGTCCTGACTGTCTTTGCATACTTGAAGAATTAATCAAGGGCATGGGCAGGAGGGGGGGAAAAATGCAAATGCATTTTTTTTGCATTTTTTTGCATATCCAGGGGCCAATGGTTTTTTGCATATTTTGCATTTTTTTGCATTTTTTTGCATATGTTTTGCCTTCAGTTTCCTTTTAATGTCACAATCCATGGACAAATTTGTGTCACGTGGTGTTGCAAATGATGCTGCTGCTGATGTTGACGATACCCCGAAGCTGACTGATGGTGAGGGCGACAATGAACCTGATTTGGAATACCGCCATGGCTTGCCAAATGCAACGCGGCACATTACAAATATGCTCATGTTTAATGGACATATTGAGGGCAGGTTCAATCCAGTGTGATAGTGACTTGGAAGGACCTTCAGCATCCATTGTTGTGGAAAAGCGGTTGTGGAATTGCTCCGTATGTGCATCGGTTGTGGGGTTGCATTTTTTTTTTGCATTTATTTGCATTTATTTGCATTTATTTGCATCGCATTTTTTGCAATCTCAATTTGCATTTCCCCCCCCCCCCTGGCATGGGGAAAATTGGCCTGCGCCCGGGGGGGGTCACAGGGGTTTGGGAAATGGACACCTGTGACAGGCCGGTCCAAAGAGGCCAGTCTAAAAGCTCTAATTATGACTCACCACGTGTGCCACGAAGATTTTTTTGCCGAAAAACTTTCCCTATGATACATACCTCAAAATGATCAGCGCATTGTGGGGATCATTTTGAGCCATTGATGTTGGGGCGCCGCAGGACCCCCCCTAACCACCCCCGTCGGCCGGTCAGGGGTCCTCGTCACGGCTGGCCAGAAGGGGGGGGGGGGGGTTGGGAAATGGACATCAGTGACCCCCCGTGGGCGCAAGCCAATTTTCCCCCACCCAAGCTTATCATTTGGTGTAAACATCTGGACTGCAAGGGAAGCCCACTGGAAGTATTGAAACGCCCTTACAACAGGAGTGGAACACCGCTTCGAGGTGTTGTTGGCTCAAGGTGTTGGCGACATGGGAGGGGGCGGTGCATAAACCCGCATTTCCAAGAGCACATCCGAGGGTTTCTGTTCAACGGCCACTTTGCTATCCCCTCAGCGGACACAGGGGACACAGGGGAGATCCCACAAAAGGGAGTGATTGCCCTACTGTGGGCATTTGCAAGCAACAGACCTCGGCTGATGGACAACGACAGCCAAAAGGAGGAGGGAGTTAAGAGGCCACGGCTGGCCTCAAAACGGGACGAATTTCTTAGGGGGCGCACCGTGCGCTGTGCGAAAAGTCGGCTGTTGTCCACCACTGGGAGCCACGGGCCCCAGGGTACTGAAGTCTGCACCCTACAGCCCCTGCTGGTACACCAGGGGTTTTTTTTTTTAATCTGATGCTTGCCACAGGTCCCAGTGTCCTGAAGTCTGCACCTGATGCTGTTTTGAATTGATCATGCATGCCTCTGTAGTGGGGTGGTTTGCAGGGGTGTTCCCAGGATAAACACCATAATGATTGGCACTGTGTGTGTGCTGCGCCTGCGCTGTGCACGCGCTGTGCAAAAACGCCCCCTAAGCCCAAGGTCTCGACACTGCTGCAGGGGATTCAGACCTTCCTATTTGTATGGAACATCGAGATGTAGATCTCATTCGGTGGGAAGGGTGGCGGGCAATGCAGTGTACAGCCCAGCCCCCCTCCCCCCCCCTTACGTGTCCCAGACAGATACTGCCAGGCACAACATGCGGCGGAGCTGTGGTCAGAGTGTTACGATCTCAGGGGACGGCCACGGCGATCATAGTCTTCGAATTTGTGCTGGGGCGGGGGGGGGGGGGGATGCACAAGTGGCAGCAACAGCAGTGGCAAACAATGGCAGGGCCGCTGTCGAACGGAGAACTGTGGGAGATTGAGCGTGTCCAGACACAAGCGCGACGGCCCGTATTTGTGCAGTCGGGACCCCAAACACAAGCGAGTGAGTACGTGTGCAGGAGAGCTGCCGCCCCGGAGCCACCATCACCCCCGCAGCCGCTCTCCCGAAGAGTGGCTCCCCACCATCAAGCCCGCTCCAGCGGCTGCGCACCAGGGGACCCAGCCAGCCGACCCGGCTCCAGGCCTTGACCGCCCTGACCGGACCCTCAACCACCGCCATCCCCACCATCCAGCCCCCCCGAGGGCCCACCCTGCACCGCCGCCCCTGCCAACCCAGCCCGACCACCTCCGCCAAAGGCCTTGGATTGACTGTGCACGCACTCGGGGGCCCCGAAAAAGAGAGGGTGATCAAGGGGAATTCGTGGGGGACTTCGATGAAGAACAGGGAACTGACGGGGTGTCAGGGTCACGGGGGGGGGGGGGGGGGCGGCCGGGCCCGGTCCTTGTATGCCACACCCCCCGGGTCAGGGTTGGGGGTTGTGGCGCCAACGGCGCGGGATTTTTCTTGTGCATGCTTCCCTTTCATCAACCCACGCATGTTTTGAGCGCCAGAATAAGCAGGACGAGGCACTATACCCATACGTACCTGCCTCCGTACCCCCAAACCCCCAGACACACATCCCATGGAGGTATGCATGTGGTAGTAGTGGGTCGCGCGCAGGCCCCCCCCACCTTGGGAACCCCCCCCCCGTGGCCGAACCCCCCCCCCAACACCCTCCAGCCGATCCCCCCCCAAACTGCCCCCCCCCCCCCAAGTTTTGACTAATAGCTGGGGGGGGGTGTCGCATCAGGACCGGTGGTGGTCGCCCCCCCATGCTCAGGGTCAGAAACAGACACAGACCCAGAGGCCTGGTCAGATGACTCGCTCGGTGAAGGAAATGAACAGCTGATAGCACAACGCTGATGGGAGGGGGTCGGGCCTGCATGCGATGCAGTCACCGGACACACGAACGGGGGAAATGGACACAGACGACAGCGGCTGCACAACAGTCAAAGAGCTTTATGAGTATGGGTCATCCATGCGCCTTCTTTCTGCCGCGCGCTCGTTTTGTTTTGTGTCCTGCTCCCTTTGTCTTCGCCTTCTGCCTCCCACTTGTTGCTCTGCTGCCGTGTTGCTCCTCGTGCCCTTTTCGTTTTATCTGTCCTTTCCTTTTCTCGGCGCGCTCCTTCTGCTTCGTTCTCTTATCCTTTCAACATTTTGTGGCGTTTGGTGGAACGCGTGCATGTGGAGTAGGCCCGAACCAACGCATGGCAGGCCCCATGCATTTTGCCTGTCACATTGCCAGGCCAAGGCATGCCAGAGCGCTCAGGGTACCACGAAGAGAGAACAGGTGGAAGGGACTGGCGGTGCACCAAAGGTACACCCCCGGGAGCGAATTTGGGTGGATTCGGCTTTGCTTAGAAACGGAGGAAAAAGTGTATTTGAAATGATTGGTCAAGCTCGGGTGTTCCCCGCGATAAACCCCAACGGTGCCAAAATGGCACTTGGCCGGCCAACCGGCGGGAACTGATTTTTTCAACTCGCGTGAAAGGGTTTCATTTTCGCCGGGAGCGAATGTGGGTGGATTCGGCTTGCTTAGAAATGCAGGGAAAAGTTCTTTTGAAATTATGGGTCAAGCTGGGGTTTTCCCGCAGTAAACCCAAATACTTGTTGGCGTTTTTTTTTTGGCATGTGCAAGGCAAAACAAGCACGGCAAACATTCTCCGGACGTATTCTGTGCCCCTTGCACCCCTCCTCTTCGACAGCCATGAAGATATACCATGCAGACCGCATCAAGGATCTTCATGCGCACCACCAGCTGCAGGACCGGTACCTGTGCAGCTTCGAGTGCCGCATCACCGCCGGGCCCATCTCCATCAGCACGTGCAGCGTGCACATGATGCACGAGCACGTCTGCTTCGAGAACCCCGCCCGCGACTTCCGCCGCTGCATCCCCTTGGCCTCGATGCGCACCATCGGGGCCAACAAGTCGTCGTTTTTCTCCCTCAAGTCCGAGGCCCAGGGCATCGAGATCCAAGTGGAGAGCGACAGGTCTGCCCTGCTTTGCCGTACCGGGAGCCGGGGATTACACACGCTGGAATTTCTGCAATTCAAATTCTGTACGAAATTTTTGTATACACGTTGTTCGGTGGTTTTGAGGCTTTGTGCGGGTATACGTTAGGCATTGCCTTTGCAACCTGACGACCATGCCGGATGACTTGGTTCATGATACTCGGTTTCCCATGGAAGTCGCAACAGCAACCATCCAGAGTCCACCAGGAAATAACAGCAACTATCGAGAACCAAAGTCCACTAAGAAATAACAGGCAGCGCCCACTGTTTCTCATGAGTAATCATTTGGAACCATACATAATTTGTTCGCTCATTTTTAAGAAATGGCACGGGTTTTGTCGCGCCAGAATCTGTAGATTCATATTTCCCCCCGCACAGAATATCCCCCCCTTCGGCAGTCCCCGGGCACGATATGCGCGCGGTGCGTGCGTTGGGGTTCCGCCAAGACCGCCACACGAAACCTCTGGGACAGCGGACTCAAGAAGCCTCCAAGGCCCACCCTTTGTGGAGCGGCTCGACAACCCGTGCGGTGCGCGCGCGGCGCACGTATGTCGTTCGGGGCAAGCGCGCGCGGCGCGACTGCTGAGCCACCGGGGGCACCCCGTTTTTGGAATGAGTTGTAGCGCTCTGGTGGGTACGAAGCCGGGGGCTGACGGGGTGCGGCACATCGCGTCGCCAGCGCTGTTGTGGGTTCAACCCGTGAGAAAGCACGCCGGGTATTGGGGGGTAGATGGGTCGGGTATGCCGCGGCTGTTTTGGGATGTGGGACCGGGTTTCTGTTTTGGATTGGCACCTTCGAAATAGGGGGATCCCAGGTTTTGCCCACGTTCCCAGAAATGGCGTGCTCCCCGAGCCATTCCCTGCACACCCCCCTCTTGAATCCAACCCCACGGCTGCCCCCAGCTCCATTACATAAAGCAACTGGGGAGGGAGGGGGGGGGGGAAGGGATGTATTAGACCGGCCGTACACCGCAGGAGGAGGTGGGGTACCCCCCCATGGACCCCCTCCCTTCACTCTGACCGGGAGATGTCTTCATGGCTGTTTCATGCCTATCCGTCCCGCATCTGCCGTCAGATATAAATTATATTGGTCACGACAGGTCTCAATTTACCGATGGTTATATAGCGCGGCTGGCAGTACCCACTCTGTTCCCGCCAGGTTTACCATATACGCCTGTACATATGGTTGTACATTCGATAGTGGAGCACCCCAACCAAGAAGGGGACACATACTGCTGTGCAAGAACCACCAAACTAATGACTGAAAGTGTCTATGGCGGGGATATTCAGTCAATCATTACCGACCGTTGATCCCTCATGGACCCCCCCCCTCCTCCCCTTCCAATGTTTGAGGCTAATAGCCATTTTCTTCGGCGCCTTGGGTGCCAAGAGGATTTCAGCTTGACCGTCGTTTTCCTGACTTTCAGTGTGCTTGCGCAAGGGAAAGGGGCTATTTTGTGACAGAAAGGTACTTATGGTCATATAGGCCACTGATGAGCCATTTTTCCTCCTGCGCATTGTGCTGGAGCAGCAATAAGCATTGACTTTTGCTAACGCCTTCCGGACGATGTCACACCAGTTTTGTGAAGCAGTCCTGACCTGTCTTTGCATACTGGAAGAGTTAATCAAGCTTATCATTTGGTGTAAACATCTGGACTGCAAGGGAAGCCCACTGGAAGTATCGAAACGCCCTTACAACCGGAGTGGAACACCGCTTCGAGGTGTTGTTGGCTCAAGGTGTTGGCGACATGGGACGGGGCGGTGCATAAAACACGGCCTCAAAGTTTTCAGCCCACCTTTCGCGGGGACCATAGGGGGACCCTGTGAGGAGCCCTCCCCCCCTCCACGTCAGCCCCCCCCCCCCCGCGACCCCCCTTCTAATACATCCCCCCCCCCCCCCGCTCCCGCTGCACCTCTGAGGAGCTGCACGAGACAAGCGTCGCTGCTGGGGGGCAAAGCGGCGGAGGGTGTCTTTGGCGCCTTTGGCAGGGGTTGGGGGCATGGTGTCGTTTTGGGGAGGGAGGGTGGCGGATGGTGGCTGAATGGGTCCGTGGGGCGCATGCGCCGCAGTCACTCGGCCCATGGCCGTATCGCTGACAAGGGGTGGCCAGGAATCGCATGTGTTCTCCAGCGGACCCCCCCCCCCTCGTGTGGCACTTCGTGGGGCGTGGAGCGCCCCGCGGGATGTGACACAGGGTGTGGGGGGGTGGGCGTGTGTTGGAGTCGGAAAAAGGTACGGAGGAGCCCCACGCACCCCCCACACCCCCTGGGGGTCCGTCAAAAAGTCCCTCAGGGGAAAACTTAAGTTTGTTTGTTTCAATTTGTTTTTGGGCCATTTTTGGTACACAAACCCTTGGATCTCCGACCCCCTCTCCCGTTCTAGAACAAGCCTGGCCGGTGGGTTTGAAGTAAATGTGTGTGTGTGGGGGGGGGGGGAGGGAGGGGGGCACCGTGCAGTGTAAATCACCCAGGACACCCCACAGGCGCACACGCTACCCGCGTCAACCACAGCGAAGCGCACGCCACCTGCGAAGCGCACGCCACCCACGACTGGCAAGCAGCGCGCCATGCGCACACGCGACCAACCGAGTGGTGGAGCGCAGGGTGTGGACGGCCGGTACAGTGCGCAGAGGAGTAGGGCACCTGGGCCTCACGCATACGGGAACGCGGCGAGGCAGGTGGTGGACGACCGCTGATCAGAGGGGAGTGGGCAGCAAAGACCGTCAAACGACTCCCGCAACAACCAGCACAACCCCCGGTGCGCCAACCACTGGGCACTGCTAACGACAAACGGCACCCACCGCAACTAGCACAGCCCTCGTTGTTGTGCCGGGGTGGGCTCCGCGAACGTGGAAACGACACCAGCAGGAGTACTAGCTGCTGCGGCCGACAGAACGCAGCGAACCGACGCAACATGCGAAGGGAAGAATGGGTGACTGTCCAGGGCCCCGTAAAGAAACTGCAACACGACGGAATGTCACATGGGAGGGCAGTAGCAGGGTTTGAAGTAAATGTGTGTGTGGGGGGCGGGGCGGGGGGGGGGCTGAGCGAAGGTTAATGCTGTATGGATCCTTAATGTCTTTTTGACCACCACAACCCACCGCCGATGGAGAAACGGAGATGGTGGGGTCAAGACAACAGATTGGCGGAACTTCAGGAGAAGATCGACGCTGCATCATGTGGTTAAGAATCAAGAATCAAGAAGACTGTCCGGGGCCCCGTAAAGAAACCGCAACCCGACGGAATGTCCCACACGGGGGGGGGGGGGTGAGCCGAGCTTGCATGCTTGCCCGTCGTACCGCGCAACCCACAAGACTCCGTAGCGGGGGGGGCACCTCCCTTCGAGCAAGGCCCTGGGGTACGGGGCGTCCCGTCCCGCCGCCGCGTCGCAGGGAGCAGAAGAACACGGCGTACAAAGTGGTGGCGGCCGGATTCGAGTCGGACCAGGAGCAGATCATCTTTGGGCTTCTGCTCGAGTTCCTGTGGAAACGGGTCCGCGACAAACTGGACGAGTCCGAGAAGGCCATTTGGTGTGCGCGCGGCCGCGGGCGGGGCCGGGGCTGAGGTGGGGGGGGGGGGCGCTTTCTTGGCGCCACTGCACATCCACTGCTTTGCATCTCTGTGGCCCACCCACAGGCATCTTCGTGTCCCATGTTCTGTGACAGAACGGTACCTATGGTCTTATAGGCCACTGACGAGCCCATTTTCTTTCTGCGCTTTGTGCTGCCTGCCGGCAGTGCACACGTGACATGGCCCAGAGTTCCTTCGGGGCGCCTTCACCGCCTGCACATCCTCCGACCCTCAGCGCCGTTGTAGACCTCTGGTCCTTCGCCACATGGGCCCAATGCGCCCCCCAGCCCCCCCCCCCCCCCCCCCTCCGTCCCCGGGCCTTCTCCACATCGCCCCCAAACCCCAGCCCCGAGCCACGGCGGAGGCCCCCCTCTCCCTCCACCCCCTCCCCAGGCACGCATTAGAACAAAAAGAAGGGAAGGAGGAGGTACCCCCCCCCCCCGGGTGCAGAGCACAGAAGAACAAGGAAAGGAAAAACGGGAAAGAATCATTGTGGTTGTTAGAAGCCCCTGTCAGGAAAATTATCCTGCAGATGCACAGCCCAGCGTGCACAAGTCAGTGCTGGATTCGGCAAACCCCCGCATGGACTCGGAGTGTGCATCTGGATGCACCGGGTCAACGGCATGGGCAACAGCCCGTCTCCAGGACGGCCGACCCCCGGAGTAGTCAAACAGGACAAGACATCCGGGGGCTCCGTTGACACAACCAAAACACGTTCGGGCCCACAGAGGGTCAGAATGAGCAGTGGCGAGAGGCCAATAGGCGCCGCCAAAGGCAAACAATCAGATACCGAGGCCTTGTGCCACCCCCCCCCCCCCCCCCCCCGGGTCCCAACCCCCCACCCCCCATCTCATCCCCTTCCACGTCACCCGAAAATTTTTTTCCTTGGCGCCCATTTACTATGTGTTCCTGGGGGGTCATCTTGCGCGGGTGTGAGTCAGTTGTTCACATTGAATGCGTGTCTCTATTTTCATCAATCCTGCAGGCGGAGTTGTTGCTTTTAGGCTTTGTCTCTGAGAAAATGTGGGGCCATTGCACCAAACATGAAACCTACTGAAAACCCTGCAGTGCCTCCAGCAACCGCCCCTTCCACTTTGAGCAAGCAACACACTGCCTCCAAGCATTAGTGCCTTGCACGTTGAAAACGAATACAAATCGTCCCCATGGCAGGGTTTTCAGGAATCCCCCCTATCTGACAAAACCAAAGTGTTCCACACGGGGATTTGGGTGGAGGGGGTCCCTGTCGCTCTCTGGTCCCCTGCAGGGATGAAATCCTGTCCTATAGGTCTTTTCCCTCCTGCCCCTTTGGTGTTCCCCCATCATGCCCCTCTCCCAGGGGCCCCGCCCCCTCGGGCCCCACGTCCTGTCACTCCAATCCCTCACACGCTGCCCTCCCCCCCCCCCTCCCGGGCTGAAGTTGCATTCTGGATTCCCCCCCAGGAAGGTGGATGCCCGCGCCAGTGCGGATGCCCGCAGTAGTACGGATGCCCGCGGCAGTGCGGATGCCCGCAGTAGTACGGATGCCCGCGGCAGTGCGGATGCCCGCAGTAGTACGGATGCCCGCGGCAGTGCGGATGCCCGCAGTAGTACGGATGCCCGCGGCAGTGCGGATGCCCGCAGTAGTACGGATGCCTGCTTGTCATAGCAGAAGGTTCAAGGGCGAGAGGCCGATAGGCGCCGCCACAGGCCAACAGAGCCAACCACCAAGGCCTTGTGCCAAATCCCCCCCCCCCCCCCCATCCCAACTGAGACAGGTGGGTCAATGTGGGCCCTCACCACTGGGACACGGAAAGCGGGTGCCCCTCCCATCGCTGCGCTCCGATATCATGACATCGGCCGCTTCACCGACAACGACAAACATGAGAGTTACCAACCTCATCGCCCTGTCTCCCGCGGTACTCCCGCAACACTCCCCGCACACGTCGAGTGCAACACCGGGTCCTGCGCACTCGGTCGTGGCTCTGGCTTTGTGGAGGGCCGTCCGATCAAGACCGTCCTGCCCCCTGCCCTAACTCCTTCTGCCGAGCACTCCAGCCACGCGCACGCTGAACTGAGTTGCCCCCTGTCAGCCCACTTGAACTGGGCGGCACTTCGGCGAGTCCTGTGACTGCCTTAGGCCGGGGGCGCGCCTAATGACGGCAAGCCCCAAGCAGGCACTGAAGGGGGCGCACTTACACCCCCGGGGGTCCTCGGATGTGCCATGTGGCGACTGCCGATCAGACTCTGGGCACACGCCGGCAACGTGTGCTTGGGGACCAGGCATGTATTAGAACGGCTGTACACCGAAGGAGGAGGTGGGGTACCTCCCCCTGACCCTCCTACCCCCCCCCCCCCTTGACCCCCCACTCTCCCTCCCCCCCTTCTAATATAATCTAATTTCGTTTTTTTGGGTGCCTTTGGCGCCTTCGGCAGAAAAAAAATATTTCCCCCATTTTTTGGGTGGTCACCCTGGGAGGAGGGGTGTCCCAGCCAAACCCCCCTGCCCCCCTTTCAGACCCCCCCCCCCCTCCCCCCCTTCTAATACATGCCTGTTGGGGGCTGAGCAGCGCAGAGGGGGGGCGGCATGGCACCGTGGAAGCGGATGCATGCCACACTGCAACACATCTATTGCACAACAGAGGCAACCGCCCCCCAGACCATTCGCAACAAAGTGCAAAGGGCGGGACCATGGCTGGTGCTTGCAGCACGGGGGGGGGACGTCTCCTCGGTTCTGGTACGCGACTCCCCCCCCCCCCATCGCCCCTCCCTGAACCCCCCCGTCCAATGCCCCCCCCCCCACTTCTACTTGGGGGGGGGGTCGCGTATAAAAGCGAGGAGACGTCCCCCCCGTGGCTTGCAGCGGGGCGATTAGGGGCTGGCGGTGTGGGGCCAAAGGGTGGCGGTCATTGAACAGAATCGGTTCCGCCGATTTTGCCGGCAGGTTGCATGCAGTTCTATGGGCCCGTGGTGCAGCAGAATGTGTTTTGTAATAGGGGGTCGAACGCTGGGATATGTGGAGCCCGACCCCACCAGCCGCCAGTTTGTGGACACGCAGTGAGTGAGTACCCCATCCGACGCGCAGGAGTGCGCAGCACAGCGCTCACTTGCCTGGCTCGGCCAGTCCTTGTCGCGGCGGCAGCGGGTCTGCGGTTACGGTCTGCGGTTTGCGGTGGTTGATCGTGGCCAGGGGGGTCAGCGACAGCAACAGCCCATTGACGATGGGATGATCACCGACCGGGGGCCCCATGTTCGAGTCGGACATGTCCGGCGGGCCCGTCCGGCACTCGGTGCAACGCCACGGATGCCCCTCTGGGTCAGTCAAGGCGCGCCTCAGACCGCACGCCCGGCACACCCCCTCAGGGGGTTCAGTCGTGGGCCGGAGGACCCCGCAGGTCACCCGACCCACAGACGCCCCCCCCACGCGGCTGTAGTGTAGGGCTGCCCTGCCCCACCACTGGGGCCCGGAGCACTGGGCACCGACAGACGATGTGCACGGACCCGGTGCATCCTGTTTCCCATTGCTGCCCCTCTCTTCGGTTCTGCCCCCCCCCCCCCCCGGGCCCGTGGTGCAGCAGAATGTGTTTTGTAATAGGGGGTCAAACGCTGGGATATGTGGAGCCCGAGCCCACCAGCCGCCAGTTTGTGGACACGCAGTGAGTGAGTACCCCATCCGACGCGCAGGAGTGCGCAGCACAGCGGCGCTCACTTGCCTGGCTCGGCCGGTCCTGGAGCGGCGGCAGCGGGTTTGCGGTCATGGTTTGCGGTTTGGATCAGTTTGACGACGGGGCGATCACCGACCAGGGGCCCCGATGTTCAAGTCGGACACGTTTCGGCGGGCGGACCCCGATTCCCTATCCTGCCCCCCTCTTCGGTTCTGCCCCCCCCCCCCCTTGCGCAGGTCTGCCCCCTTGCCTCTCCCCCGAAGGCACGCGCCCCTCTGCCCCCTCTCACGCAGGTCCGCATATCACGTGCTTCTCCACAACAATCACACTTTGGATTGCAGCGAGCACGTCCGCCTGCAGCCCATCCAGTGCTTCCTCGCCATGCTCCGCTATCCTCGGCAGCATCAGGTATTCCTCCACCGTTTGGCTGAGGGAATGATTGACCCCGTTGCTGGGAATGGGCCATTACAATCGCGTCCTACCCGCGCTTTTGGGGGATCAAGTGGCCAACCCCCCTCCCGTCAGTCCACCTCATGGACGACTGCTATTTTATTGATCCTGGTTGTTCATTAGAGTCGGCAGAAAGGACAAGCACTCAAGTGACCCGCAGAGCTAACCGCAAAAAACGCCTCACTGTACTTTACATAGTGGAGCACCCACCAAGAAGGGGACACGTGCATTGATTGGACTTCGCAGTACTGCTGGACTAATGGCTGGAATTGTCTATGGCGGGGACATTCAGTCTATCGGAACCGACCATTGATCCCCCTCCCGTCAGATCCAGCCCGCAAACATACACACACAGCCAAGCACACGGATACAGAGGACGGATTCAGGGAACATTGCTGCAGCGCTGACAGGGCTGTGGCTGTGCTGTACATTAGCTTGTCAGTATTGGCCAAAAAAAATGCCTTTTTTGATCCCGGGGCTCCGTTGACACGACCAAAACACGTTCAGACCCACAGAGGGTCAGAATGTGCAATGGCGAGGGCTATCCGGTCTGTAGAGGGGGCATGTGTGTTGGAACCCTTCTACATGATGAACAAACAACTTGAAGCATCGCTTAGTAGCTTTTGCACACATTTGTGAGATCAATGACCCCTGTTTTTGTCAAAATACTACGAAATCAGCCTTGAGAAGAGGAGCGTTTTGGCATAGTGTTTCAAGTCCCACCTTCTTGAGCTGTGCTTGACTGCCATGTATCGCGTTGGGCACCATTGTGGTGATAAGTAATGATGAATGGGCACACTTGCAAGCTGTTTCCACACTACCAGCACCCTTCATTGCTCAATTGGCACCAAGGAGTCGTGCAATGTGCACATGCTGGGGTAGGGTTAGTAGGGGTCATTTGTGGGTCAAAAGGAGGTCCAAAAACATTGTTTCCAAAGTTGTTCCTGGACCACTTGGGGGGGGGGGCATAAACAAGCAAATTACGCTGTTTTGAGCTGTTTTTCGACCCATATTAGCCCATGCAACTTCCTAACAAGCTTTGAAAAGGGCCATTTGGGGACTGAAAAATGGTTAAAAAGGGTCCAAAATCCATCACAAACGGCCAAAAAAAGCCAGTTTAAGCTGCTTTGGGTTTCTATGATACTCATAGAGGGGGCTATTCATATCGGAACCAACCTATATGATAAACAAACACATTGGGGCACGGTCTAGTAGCTTTTGCAACCAACAAGTGGCCTCAAGAACCCAAAATCAGCCTTGAGAGTGACCCTCGTTGCTTACATTTTAATGCACCACCTTCCTTCGCTGTGTTGACTGCCATGTATTGCGTTGGACACCCTTGTGGTGACGGTGCTTTGGCAATGGCCACCATGGAGGCCTGAATGGTATGCTCGTGAAGTTGGGTAGTCGTGGCTGTTCCCTCACTGTTTTCAACGTGCGCTTTCTTTCAACCTCTTTTCTGTGTTACAGGACTTGCAGACATATTTCGACCTCCCCATCCTCTTGCGTTTCGGGTCCGTCCCACCAGAAGCCATTCTCTATTGCAGCGAGTGTACCCTGAATGATGAGGTGCAGGGGAGCGTGTTTCTAACACAGAATTACGTGTGCTTCAAAAGTTCCAGGTCCAAAGTGGCCGCCCTGCTCAACAGTAAGTTGTACAAGGTTGCGCTGAAGCTGGGGCAGATTCATGCAGTGTGCACAACAATTGTGCCGCCGCTCATAGAGATCTTGCAAGTCTTTACTGCAAAGAACACATACCCTCTTCGGTATGTTTCCTGCATACGAGACTGTGCAGACCTTTGCTGAAGGTGGGGTACACTATGGTGGGGGAAGGGGGCTGGTGGGGGGATTTGGGCCTTCCGGATGGGTGCATTGCCTTGTGGCCAAGTGGTCCCAACCACCCCCCCTACCACCAAGTGCGGGGTTGGTGGGTGGCTGGTTGTGTTGAATGCTGTGCTGGTGTTTACATTTGTGCGATGTATTGTGTGTTGGGAGTTGCGTTGTGTCCACTGTGTTCTGTTGGACGTTGTTGGTTGTGCATTGATTGGGGTGATGTCGTGTTTTGGGTGACCTCCCTTGCAACCCCACAGTTGGCCGCAGCTGTGGCATTGGAAGGTGGGCATACAGGGTATGTCGGGCTTGCAAGTGAGGGAGGGGGGGGGTCAATAGAGCCCCCAAAATCTGGGGGGGGGGTTGGGAAAAGGGCTCAATTGACAGGCACCATTAATCAGTCATTATGAACTCTGGCGCCGAAAATTTTTTTGAGCATTAAAAATGGTCCTTTTTTTTCACCAAATATATGGCAAATGATGACTTTTCTGAACCCCCTCGACGCACTGATTCCAAATATCCCATTTTCATTTTTTTGTCGATTTTTGGGTCTAGGTCACCTCCGAGGCCCGGGGGTCAGTCTCGGTAGGATTTTGGGGGTCCCGTCAATTGAGCCCATTTTGGGGGAGGGGGGGGGGGCTAGCCAGGGGGCTCTATCGACCCCCTCCACAATTGCAAGCCCGGTTGCCCCAGCCTCATGTTGTCGCTGGGCCCGACAAACCGTTTGTTGCGAGGCACTGGGCCCTTAATGCAGTTTTGGAAACCATTTGCTACACATTGGCAGTGCTACATCCCCCTAACCCTTGCCCAATACCCCGGATTCTGCCCAAAACACACCGCAATCCTGCCCCATACACTGCCCAATTGGTTTCGAAAACAGGCCCTGATGCCGTCCCAAACACGTGCATAACTCCAAATGTTGCCACAAGCGGCGTTTTCATCGTGGCTCAGCACCGGTGTTTGTTGTGCACCCCCCCACACAAATTAAGACTTCCGGATTTTTCCTGTAGGCAATGGCCGACACTCCGCCGCAGAGGTTGTTGCCGGCATCACAACTGCTCACACCACAACGACCAATGTTTGCTGCCACGAAAAATGGATTTTGCCGTTGACCATCAGCAGGATGGCGCATCCTCAAGTCCCTGAATGGGATTCCCTCAAGGGCAAACGGTGCACCTGACGGTCGTTGCTCAATTTCTGCGTCCAGCACCGCTTTGCCCCGCTTTCCAGTTGTGCGCCTTCTCGGGTGCAGGTATCTGGAAGATTTTCACGGGGCCCACGCCAAATTTGAGAGCGCATGGTTCACTGCGCTACAAGTGCAGGGCAGTCAGCACATTGAGACGAAGCACCGCTTCAAACTCAATCAATGCCGCAAACTTCTGGAGCAGTTTCATCACTTGGATGAAGAGGGCGTGGGCTTTGTGACGAAGGACAATTTTTCGGCTCGATTCGAGGTACAGATTCGTTGTCGCTCCCTTCTTACTGCATGGCATTGCGTAGGCCTGTGGCGTGCCGCCAGCGCTTGACTCACGACGACCCCTGGTGCTGCGATGCTATGCCGTGAGTTTGTGTGCGCGTGCGCGTGTGTGTGTGCGCGCGTGTGCGTGTTGGTGCTACATGGTTCTGGAGTCTTAACATTTGTGCATGTGTGTGTGTGTGTGTGTGTGTTAGTGAGATTCTGAGTGTCTATTGTTTTTCGAAAGGCGCCTAGCGCGGCCAGACCATGCCATTTCTTTTGTTCCGACTGTGCCTGACGAGAATCATTGCAAACAGGCCTTCTTGACTGCTGCCCGCGTCTTGGGTGTTGCCCGTTTCGTTACGTACATCGTGTGTGTTCGTGGCACTATCCACTACGTCAAATGAATGAAGTGTGATCGGGTGTTCTGTTTGCCAACGGGTGCCTGCGCTGCCAAAGAGGGCCAGCGCTGTGCCGTACGGTCTTCCTCATGCTGATCCAGAGACCAGATCGGATCGCTGTGCGCCTGTGTCCCACAGAAACGCCCCTACTGGCGTTGGACATGGTTGTTGTTTGACATCCCACTGACGAGGCATCTGACATTCGGAGCCTGGGTTGTGCCCCTTTCGTGTCACAAGTGTTAGTGTTCTAGTGCACGAGGGGACGCCGCGGGCCCGGTGCAGGATGCACAGGGCCTGCACAGGGCCGTGAGGAGATGACAGTTGCCCTCTACAGAGCGCACAAGGCCGCGGGCCAACGTGATTGGCCCTGTGCAGAGTGTACGGGGCCGTGCAAAGGCGTTAGTGTGTTTTATTCGGGATTTGGGATAAGACGGGCGGGGGGAGGCAGACGAACCGTCGGTGGTCCGCCCACTGGCATCCCAAGCTGGTTAAGAATGGGGGCGGGGCCGGGGGCCAAACGCAATTTTACGCTGTAAATTACGTAATTTTTTGTAAATTGCATGGAAAATGGTGTAAATTTCTGTAAATTTTCTGTACATTCGGTATTAATTGGGGGATTCAAGTGCTTTGCATATTAGATGTAGATGTAGATATCCCGGATATCTAGAATTGTGTGTATTCTTGCTCGCAAATTCTAAGGAAATTGACGCCATTTTGGGGGAAAATTTACGCCAACTTATGCAATGTGGGAGCCGGGGTCCAAAAACCATGTAAACACCCGTAAATAACCGGCTCGTGGCATCCTCGTGTCCCATCTTCTGTGCAGAAGTATGGTCTTGTACGCCACCGACGGGCCCATTTTCTTTCTGCGCGTCGTGCGGGCTGCCGCCTGGGCACACGTGCCATGGCCCAGAGTTCCTTCGCGGATGCAGGGGTTTAGTACGGGGAGCCTGGACCCTACCGTACCCTACCCTACCCCAGGGAAGCATCAGAATGGCCGTACACTGTGGGAGGAGGGGGGGGGTTTGGCACAAGGCCTTGGTGGTTGGCTCTGTTGGCCTGTGGCGGCGCCTATTGGCCTCTCGCCCTTGAACCTTCTGCGACGACAAGCAGGCATCCGTACTACTGCGGGCATCCGCACTGCTGCGGGCATCCCCTGCCCTTGGGTGGGAATCCAGAATGCAACTTCTGCCGATGGCGGAGGAGGGGGGGGGGGGTACCACCCCCTGTGTGACATTCCGTCCGGTTGTTGCTCCTTTACGGGGCCCTGGACGGTCACCCGTTCTTCCTTTCGCATGTTGCATCGGGTCCACCTCCTCCCCCTGAACCCCCCCCCCCCCCAGACCAACGTGACCATCGTGGGACAAAACGCGATTTCCCGTTGGGAAAATCTGATGGGGCCATTTTTGGTACACAAATTTCTGGGTCCCAGACCCCCCCCTTCTAATACTTCCTTACGTCTACCCTGTCTATGGGTTGCGCCATTGGGACTCAATGACGAGGCACCCGAACCAAACCTGGTGGTATCCGCCCTCCCCCCTTTTCCCAGCCCCATCCCCACAGTGCGTCACCGCCGTTCCGGACTTGCTCAACCACGTTGCCCAAGTTATTTTGCACTGCAGGACAGACGTCAACGTCAGCCATCACCGCAAGTCATATAAAACGGCTGCAAACCGGCCTCCACAAAGCCCACCATACCTTCAAGGCCACCCATGGCGGGCGAGCATGGCTTTTCGGTGGGCCTCAGTAAAATGGCCCTCCTGACTCATAAAGCCCCCCCATCCACTCATCGACCAATTCCCCCCTCCTCCACACTCCTAGCCCCCCCCCCCCCCGGTCCATGGAGGTCATCTCAAATTCAACAGCCTCCCGGGGGGATTCTAAGTGCGAAGCGGAGGTTCGATTCCCGGCGCTGGTTGAGCAGTTTTGTCCGACCTCGTGTTCGATCCCAGACCCCTGGCTGCAGGAGCCGGGCGGTAGAACTACTCAACCCGCGGTAGTCTCTTGGGAGTGAACAGGCCAGCAGGCAGCCAGCAGGTGGATGGCTTGTGCAGCACAGCCCCACAGACCTGCCTCCTGCAGGTGCTTTGGCAAGGAAGCCCCTGGCAGGGATGCATCGGAAGGGGGGGAGGTACTCCCACCCCAGGGCGCCCAGCCTATGCCCAGCCACTGTCCCCCTGACGCCAAGTGCCAGCCTCAACGGCATTTGTAACCGATAGTAACCGCCCCCAGCCGCTTCGGCAACCTCCTCCAACCGCTTGTCTAACCGCCTCTGGGGCCGCCTCTGAGGCCCCTTCCCTTCTAATGCATCCCTGGCCCCTGGATTCCTCCTCCGGCGCAGGAAGTGGAGGCTCAGACCTTTTGCACGGCCCCGGGCTCGGCCCACACGCGTCCGTTACCGCAGGTGCTGTGCGGGCCGGAGCTGGCGGAGGCGTTCTTCGGCGCGTTCACCGTGGACAAGCAGGTCACCGCGTTCACCTTCGCCAACTTCTTGCAGGGCATGCGCGTGCTCATGCTGGGCACCGTCCGGGACAAGGCCGCGTTCTGCTTCCGCATCGCCGACCTCGATGGCGACGGGACCCTGTCCTTCAACGAGTTCCAACTCGTGTTCTCCATCATCTTGGGCCCGCTGGTGTGTGGGTGGGGGGGGTTCGGCAAGTTGCCTTGGGTGTATTGTCCTCGTCTGCGGCTGGCGGCGCCGATTGGCCGATCGCCATTCGCTGCCCTTCCCTTGGACCCTCTCCCTCCGCACCCGGTGATGCTCATCGGTCTCTCACCACCCTGTGTCGGCTAAGTTGCCGGAGCGGACGACACCGTGGGATGGTACCGTGTGTCGCGCGCTCTGGCAATCTCGCCAAATGGCTAAGTTGCCGGAGCGGACGACACCGTGGGATGGTACCGCGTGTCGCGTGCTCCCGCAACTTAGCCAAATGGCTAATTTGCCGGAGCGGTCTACACCGTGGGATGGTGCCTTCCTCTTCCTCCTTGCCCTCTCTTTCCCTCTCTACTTCCCTTTCTTTTCCCTTGGTGGGCGGGCTGGTGGGGTGGGGCGTGGGGGCTGCGCACCGGCGCCCCTGGGCCTGCGCCTAGTGCGGAAAACGCCCGGTGCGGTGCCGCGGCTGAGGACCTGCGGAGCCCGGAGCCCGAGCGCGGGGCTGTGGATGGCCGGGGGCCGGGGGGGGGGGGGGGTCTGTCTGACTCTCGGCTCATCGTTCGTATCGCGCCCGGGCGGTCGTTTACCGCGGCGGTTACAGAACCGTTGCAGTCGCGGCTGGAGGAGTTGGAAGGATGCGGTTGGAGCGCAACTGACAGTTGCCGTTGGAGGTGGGGGGTGAGGATGCCACCTGCTTTTCAAGCGCAGGCACCTCCAGCCCCCGCTGGTTCCGGGTACGCCTTGTCCACGATGCTTCCCCCGTTGCCCAGTCACACGGCCCATAAGAGAAGACAACGAAGGCCGTGTCAAGGCAGGCGCGGCCGGAGCACAGCGGCGGGCCCACGCGTGCCCTTTCGGGGGGCCCCAGGTGACCCGGACCAACACACAAGTCGTACACAACACATGGCACTCGTCGCGGGTTGTGCTGCGTGGCGTTTTTGGAATTTTGTTGGAATTTTTTAGAATTTTTTTTTCCCGAATTTTTTTGGAATTTTTTTTGGAAGTTTTTGGAATTTTTTTTGGAATTCTTTGGGATGAGCTTTGAGCTTGTCCTCGCCGGAAAATCCTGAGAAGGGGTCCTCAAT